>PPHD01003195.1:0-32401 GCA_002909625.1 Bambusicola thoracicus
AGTGAAGGGCTTGGAAAATAAGCCCTATGAGGAGAGACTGAAGGAGCTGGGGCTGTTTAGTCTGGGGAAGAGGAGGCTGAGGGGAGACCTTATTACGCTCTTCCAGTACCTGAAAGGTGTTTACAGAGAGAGCGGGGTAGGTCTCTTCTCACTGGTGACTGGTGACAAGACGAGGGGAAATGGCCTCAAACATAATGACTTGGCTTGCAAGTTTCTGCAAAAAGTTACTTAAGATAACAGACTCATAACCATGGCACAAACTGCATGTTTTCTATATCCACTCCTTCCTAAATGGAAAATGTGGGAAATCTAGAAGAAAATGAAAGGTACTTTTTTTTTTTTTTTTTGAACCTCTGACATCTCTTAAGAGGTACAAATACTAGAATACAGCAGAGGGCAGTATAGCATTATTTTATGAATCACGTTATTTTTATCTCATAACATACAGAAGAGAAGTCACACTTTGTCACAGCCATTCAGTTAATGGACTCTTTAAACTCTCAGAACAAACGATGCATTCAATATTTTACCATTAAAATAGATTATCTGAATGCCACTGTGATGTTATTACTGGTCTCTGAAAGGATAACGCATACTTAAAGTTATATAGAAGGCAACATTTTATAAACAGCTGGCAAGTATCAACTCCACGTATTTCTGAGGAAGTTTTTTGGTTTTTTGACACCAGAACACATACTGAAATGTACTGAGCACTGTTTTCCATACCTCTACCCATTCTCATTGCTTTCTTCAAGACCTGGTCTTCAAGATACGGTCCACACCATTCTTTAAGTGCAGTACCCAAAAGTGCAGAGGCCACACCAGAACATAAACTTTTTTAAGTGACTCTTTCATTTAAGCATCTCAGCATGAAATGTGCTTTCATTGTAGAAGCATAACACTTAATTAATTATGGACTTGTAACCCGCTATAACTCCCATATCTTTTTCCAAATAAGTATTTCCTAGCCAATCACTCCTCATCCTGTATATACAGAAATAACAACTTCTACTGAATTCCATTCAATATTTAGCAGTTTCTCTGGTCTTCACAGTCAAATTCAAGTTACCAAACAAACCTGTAGCTTCTTTCAGCTTACTGGCATCTAGCAATTGGATAAGGATACTTCCTTTTCAACCATTCAAATAATTAGCCAAACACCACACATACGAGACTACAGCTTAATCACAACATATCTCTGGTCTATTTTCACATGGATAAATCAACTAACCAGCTCAGATATGAGCTATGTATAAGACTACTGAAATGAAGAACTTTGATTCCTATCTAGAAAAAAAATATTTGAACATCTTGTCCAGTTTGTACAATGCCATGCTTCTTTACCACTGCTGCATGTTAAAAATTTCGTTACAAAGCTTGTTGGTATTACATACAATTAAAATGTTTACCAGTTTGGGAGTAAGAGTCAGCAGCACTGACAGGAAACAGAACATCTGAGTCATAATTCAGGACTTGCAGAGGAGTCCAACTGCATATCTGAGAACTGCATGTGACTATTTCATGAGGCCTACACAGAAAAATAAAAATAAAAATTATATAGTCCAAGATTTCCACAATGCTCATATTTCTTTCAGAGATATGACTGCATGAAAAACCTTTATTTCAATCTCCCTGCCAATTTCTTTGTTCAGGTGTACATAAATTCACAGAAGACGTACAGAATTTCCTTATAGCAGTCTTCCAGTACTCAAAGTGGGCTTACAGAAAAGATGAGGGGGGATTCTCCATCAGAGAGTAGTGACAGAACAAAGAGTAATAGTTTTTAAACTAAAAGAGGGTAGTTTCAGATTAGACATTAGGAAGAAAAGTCTTTTCCATTACAGTGATGAGGCACTGCAACAGTTGGCCCAGTGGCAGGGGCTCCTGCCCATGGCAGGGAGGCAGAGCTCAATGATTTTACGGTCCCTCCCAACCCAAACTATTCTATAATTCTATGATTCAAAGATCAGACCATTCCAAACTATCAGTTTTATGATTTTGTCTTGGTTAACATTTCTCTGATACTAGCAGGCTCTGCTTAAAATATATGGGTAAAGCCAAACTAAAGCTGGTATCACACTAAGAATAAGTAAATGTCAGATAAGTCAGAATTGCAGCTTTGCAAAAATTTTGTAAACTGAGAACCTCATGGAGAACAGATCCAAAATCTCAAGATTCTGATTGAAACACAAATGCAAAATATCCCCAAACTAGTCCAAATCATTTAAACAAACAAACAAAAAAAAGACAAAACTAACAAACAAGCAAAAAAACAAATAAAAAAAAAGTCTACCAGGGTTTGTGTTAGTTACACAAATTTGCCAGTGCCCATGAAAGAAGAAGAAAAAAGAGTAAAATTTACCACTGGTTTCTTCAATAAAGTTACTTACTTTTCAGAAGATTCAGTTTCAGCTTCTGTGCCTTTATTTCCTAATGTTTTTCCACATAGTTCATCTTCATCAGCATCTTCATCATCAATACTCTTCACATCTAGCTTCTGGTATTCATACTCCCCATTCAAGGAAACAGAATTACTTTTCCATGAGTGGTAACTTTCATTCCCATTCGAATTTTTTCCATGACTGGTTTCAGATGAGGGTAATATAAAAGTTGAAGATCTATCGAAATTCTCCTCTGAAGTTTGTCCCATAACAGGGGTCCTTGTGGCATCCCCCATATTTAGTTCATCATTTTCTTCATCAAATGAGATTATATTTGCCACCCTCTTCTTCTTTTTTCGATCTTTCTTATATTTCAATTCTATTAGCAACATAAAAGTTTACATATTTTAAAAAAGAAAATCAAGTGAAAAAGGATGTATTACATTAATAGAACTCATGTACTGAATGAGTTTATTAAAGAAAAAAAATCAATTTAATGAGGCATTTCATTACTTTTCCATACACATTAGTCTTTAAATCTATCAACTTAGCTTTACATACTTAACGTAATTCAAATTTTAAAAATTATTTTTGAGGTGCATTTATAATAGTATTCAATTGGAAGTGGAAAAAATAGTTCAACAAACAACACAATGAAATTCAAGAGAAAAAGCCTTTCAGGCACCTACTCCTATGGATTATAATAAGTATATATTTCAGAGTATGTCTACACAACAGGAAAAAAAAAACATGAAATATTCCTGGGAAATAATGATGATAAAGATGATAAATTATTCCTTTGTTACTTTTGGAACTGACAATCATAGAATCCTTAGAGTTTTAAGAGACTTTTAGAGGTCATCTTAGTCCAACTCCCCTGCAATAAACAGGGACATGCACAGCTAGATAACGCTGCCCAGGGCCTGATCCAACCTCACCTTGAAAGTCTCCAGGGATGGAGCATCAACTGCAACACTGGGTAACCTGTTCCCTACCACCCCCACGGTAAAAGACTTTGTCCTTATATCCAAACTAAATCTACCCTCTTTAAGGTTCAAGCCACTTCCTGTTGTTCTATCACCACAAATCCTTCTGAAAAGTCTACAGACCCTGCTGAAGACTCTAATGTATAATAAATATAACATTTTAATTGATTAATTTTAAATTACAAGGGATTAAAATATTGGCTTCTTGACAGAGATGGGTACCCTGCAAAGTGGTTACAACACTAACACATTTAAAGTCCAAGAAGAGCTATGAGTAATTTGTCATTTGCAGTAATTACCTGTCTCATATAGAAGTTCAGACTATAAACTTAGGTGCTGCTTGAAGACTACAAGCTTATTTTTATTTTTATCTGGTATATAACAACAGTTTAGATAGCTAATGAAGAGCCAAAAGGAATCATACTAAAAGTGAAAAACTGTTACATCAGACACTGTAAGGCATAATCTTACGAGTAAGAAGTCGAAATTCAAGTCACAATTACAGCACCAACAATATAGTCTAGCTTCCCTCTTGCAGTGATAAAAGGAAGCTAAAATAAATATTAACTTTCCATTATCCATACCAGCAGTTTCAAAAGAGAAATAAAAAAGAGCCAACCACACTTAACATTTCACATTCAACTGTTTTGTATGCACAGCACACACATTTTTTAGATCGTTTTTTCCGTAACAGTATATTAAACTGAGTTGAAAAAAAAGTTATTTAAACACACATTAATGTAAGTTTTTGAATGACATCATTGTTGCAAAAATGCTTACCAGCATTTACATTCTTTGAGAGAACAGGAAGCGGGTCAGTGTCCTGATCAGGTTTTATGAGAATGGAGACAGCAGAGGATGCAGTAATCTCTCTAAGAAGACTGCTAACGCCCTGAGTGGATTCTTTCAATAATGAGGTTACATTTTGCGTTGATTCCTTTAACAGATCAGACACTGTGGGTGTGCATTTGCTTTGTCCATTTAAATCTCTATTATCAATGTTGATTGCAAAGAGAATGGAGTTCAGACCTTCAGACAAAAGAAGGGAAAATATAAGACCAAAACCCCACTTCACAGAAAAGTTACAGAAATAGAACCTAGGTATATAACAAGACTGACAGGTAAAACATTTTTCCCCAAAATTTTCCTACCGTTCTCTGTGTATGAATTCTTTCTCTTCCACACATCACTCACTCTAAGATAGTACTCAAGCTTTTTCAAGTTCTGAATTTATCTTTACTTATACAGTTCACAGTACTTTTTGAGTATGTAATACACAGCTGAACTGGTTTATTTACAATCTTTTAAATCTCCCTCTCACTGCAGCTTAAAATTTGTTGGATCCTATACTCCACGAATAAAAACCTGTGAATTCTATCTTGCATAGGGAAGCATGTGATAATGAATCTCAGGAAAAGGATGTACACAGTAACAGTATGCCACTTCTGAGACCTAACTCCAGAAAATCAAGCTATATGTTGCCAGGTCTTATTCTTCCAGCACATTTATCTGCATTCTGGGTCTGACTAAAAAAAAGCCTACCACTATTATTCTTTTCAGGTCAAGAGCAACCCATTTTTTCTTCAAATCAAGATAGTTCTAGGGGAAGAAAAAAATTATCCTTACTAGGAAAGGGTCAGAAAATCCATCTGAAACACTTTGGAACCTATAGAAAAGCTAAATCCGGTATTTTGACAATTCGTAACATAAACTGGCATAATACTTTCACTGTTTACCCTGAATGTGTATCTGACACACATTCTCCACAGAAGATAACAGAGAAAAATCCTTACAACTGAAACAGAAATGACATCTCAAAATGAAACAGTTTTCCCAAAATAGTAGTATATAAGAGAGGTGTTACCTGCTGCCATTGTAGGGATCATACTAGAACGTTCTTCATCCATCATAAAAGACCAGTCTTCATAGAATACACTATGATTTGAAAAGAAATAGCAAGGAATATTGAGTTGAACACTTACAATACATTCCACTTTTAAAACTCTAAAAACAAGTATGAGTACACCAACAAATCAAACATACATCACAGTAACTCCCTGAACTTCTGAAATATTTAGACTATCTAAACAGTCACGTGAGACATCTTAAAACAGTAAATACACATGCATTTCTTTAGGTGAAAAATATGAGAATCACTGAAATTATATTTTATCTGTGGTTGTAGCTCCACATCTTCTTTATTGGGGAAAAAAACGAAACACTTAGGGCAAGGAGGTTCATGCTACAACAGTAGTCACAATTGTTTGTCAACACCTGTTGCTGCCAATATTGCTGTCAATGCCACATATGTTAAGTTATAAATAATTACAGCTGACTTTATGGTCAACAGGCATTTACAAAGCATGAGAATGCATGAACACAATTTAAATATCTTATCAACTTTGACAAGCTGTTTCAACACCCAAAACCACGTCAATTATGCTAAATTGTTAGGGTCAACCAGGAATTTGGATGCAAGGAAAAGAAACTTCAAAGTGAACAAAATGTTAGTTGTTCTAAATTCAGTTCTTTTTAGTAGCAGGATGCTGTATTTTAGCTGTCAGCATTCAGATTTTAGAAAAACAGACAGCAAGAAAGACCTCAATCTACATTAAACACAATAGATTCACTTAAGTTTTCAAAACAGATAAGAGTTGACGATGTAAACTGATTCTGGAAATTCCACTTGAATTCAAATAACATATCTTAAATATTCTACAATAAGCCTTTTTGGATACAAGGGTTCGTGTACAATGCTCAGAGTGCTGACAGTCTTGCTACAGCACATACACTGGTTCAGGCACAAGAGTACTAAGTGACCAAGTAATCCAAATCGCAAATCTCTCTTACAACAGTTCTCAGATTTTTATTGTCAATCTTGTTTTGTCTCTCTTTGACTTCATTTCAAAATCTGTCTTGCAAGAAATCTACAGAAGGCTGGAATAGACTGAACGGTACTAAAGAGATCAGTTCTGAAAGTATATTCATTAGTTGATGCAAATGGAAATAGAGCTTTTCTGCTGAATTCACTGAGTAGCTCAAGCTCAACAATTAGAATTATAAATGCCACAGATTTCCAAAAAGAAAAGGATTGTAATATGTATAACAGAAAAGGTAAGACTCAGGCAAGAATGAACATAGGTGTATTTTGCACATCCTAAGTATCTTAGGTTTTCACAATACAGAATAAATGATTCATGTAGTAATTCTGTAACAGAAAGTTCCTAAAATATTTCCAAGTAATCTGCAGATTACCACAGCTAGCTACTGCATGACTGGCAGAGCTTTTAAACTACAGGGTAAGCACCTCCAAGTAGGCTACAGGCAACTACTACTGAATTAACAAAATCAAGGCTGAAACACTATGTGATTTTATTAGAGGGAGAGGCACTCAAAGTTCCTTTCACAATGGTATTAATGTATCAGAGAGAATAACTGTTGAAACATTAGGGAAGAGAGTCAGGAAAGTAGATGGAAATGAATATGAGGATAGAAGTGTATATTCTCACATGTAACAATGAAGTCAGTTTCAAGTCACACGCTGATTTGGGCATAAGCCACTACCTCAGTGACTCAAAATTCCAAAAATGAACCTCGTATATGTTTATTTTGTTAAGTGGGATAACTAGAATAGAAATAATTCGATATATTATTTCAGTTATATTTCTTGTGGAGTTTTTCTGTTGGGATTTGGTTGACTTTTCAGTTTCAATATTTCATTTGTCAATACATGCACATTTCCCACATTACAATGACACCAAATACAGTACCTAAGCCGATTCTTGTCTGCAAGTAACATATGAACATATCTTTCTAGGGAATGTTCATTCAATGCACAGCGCAACCAAGCCCGACCTCTGCCAATATCTGTAGTAATTGTCTTCAGAGAGTAAAAGCGCTGCAGTTCGTGTTTATTCAGAACTTCTTTCACATAGTACCAAAACACTGGCTCTGCAGAAAAGGAAAACAAAAACACCTCGTAAGCTCGTTTTATCTACAATGGTCTCTTGGAAAGTAATGCCTCCTATTTATTTCAGTGGAAACTACAACAGGTCCGAAGAGCACAATAACACTGTTTGATAGAGCAAATTCTCAAAACATTATTTTTCAACAGAGTCACTACCAGTATCTGATTCACACAGATAAGCAAATAGACACACTCTTCATTTCATGGTGTGGCAGCTGTACATGGCTGTCTGGAACATTGCTTTCCTTTCATGTCACCGTCACCACTGCTGAAATGCACCACCCACTGCCTCACTGTGCTCACATCCACTGTATGGCAAACATAAACATTCACACGCACCCATGAATGTCAGTGAGCACAATTTGCTCCCATGTGGAGGAATTCCACTCCACACCCTCCCTTCACACACACCTCCATGTCAGACACCATTCTGTCAGACTAACCCTCTGCTGCCACTTGTCGCACAGCAACAAAACTTAGTTGGATGTTGATGGGAAAGTTCAGACTCTGTTGCCATCCCATCAGTATCCGTTTCTAATGCCTTGAGCCAATATCATAAAACAGGAGACATTACTTTACGAGCAACCCACATATTTTACTTTCTTCTATCAAAGCTTACTTTGCAAGTTTCATTACATATTATTTCAAAACGAAGACTGATTCACACAATAGGTTATCTCCAATATTCCCAACTGAATAAATCCCAACAGAATAAATTTATCATGTAATTTTATATGCTGTCCCCTGATTGTTTTATAACTTGAAAAAATATGAATCACTTACCATCTACATATAACTCTCCAGTTAAATACATTATTTATTTCTACAGAATTTAGGCCACTTAAGCACTTAGAACTTGTCACTTCACTGAAGACACAAAACACATTCAATGATTCTAGTCTACATTTTGAAATAATCATATTTAAGTTGCAAAGTATGCATAAACTAGTATTTCACTCAAGAAACAGATTCACATCCGGGAATATGCTATGCAAAGAAATAAATGCCTCTAGAGCTCTTTTTTTTATTGTTCTCCATGAAATGGTAAAATCTAGGTGGAAAGGAATGAGAAGATCCATAATTTGCAGACATGCAAAGGTCAAAGTCAAGTGTAAAATATAAAAGGCAGCAAAACCCCTTACCACAAAAATACTTCCCTTGCACTGCCCCAAACACTGATAAAACTTTTTTTTGCAGTTGCATAAGTATTTGAAAGCTGATCATTTATACTGTCAGTAACGTATTAAGAAAATGAATTTAGGGTAGACAGGCCTTTAAGAAAAAAAATCTGAGAAAGCCAAGAATTCTTTAAAAAGTTCAAAACATCAATCTGTAAAGGAAGACAAGCACACATTCCTTTTGATAGTGTAATGAAGGTCATTGTTCAACTTTTTAATAATTTAACAAAAAAGGGAAAATTCAAATGTAGGAGTGAACTCAATGTAGGCAGCATAAAGCATAAAGCATAAAGCAGACATATAAGGAGGGTAAAAAAATTCCTCAGAGACACTGAAAAAAATTCACATGCGAAAGAGAAAATGGACAGATTCTGTCAATCCTTATCACATTTCTAGATCATTTTAACGTAGTTGCAGCGTCAGGAAAAGGTCATCCATGATGTTCCCCTTTTTCTCTGCTAAATAAAGAGCATGCAGTCAGGTTTTGAAGAGGTTTTTACTACAGGTTATGATTTCTGGTGAAATACGCTCATTTGGGGGTACAATTTTATTTATTAATCTCTACTGAAAGCCATTAGATTAGTGAAGTTGTCAACGGTACCATAGTCTTAGAAAACTGAACAAACAGGTTAGACTCATTTACTAGAAATTTTGCTAATAAGATTTGACATCTATGCAAGAATAACCCAGAACTGTTCTAAATCACACAATGTGAACAATGTAAAATACAGGAAACATGGAACTGCCAATCACAAAAACGCTGAGTTTGGAAGAGGCCTCTGGATATCACTCGGCCCCAAACCCTGCTTGAGCAGGTTGCCCAGGACCACATGGGATGCAAACTATGGGTATATTTGGCTGAACTAGAACTTAAAAAGTCAAATACATGTATACCCAAAAAATAAAGTAGACCATAAAATGTTGGATTTGTATCAAGGAAACATTGATTTAATGATTTTATTTTTTCATATTAAAAATAGAATTTGTTTTTCTGTCTTGCTGTCTTGAGGTTTACAGATATCAAGGATTCTGACAATCAGTTTTTAATCAAAATCTATTCAGTGGAAATTAAGTAGAGGTATTACGTACGCTAAGTCCTTCTGTGACATACTTGCTGAAAAAAGATGACGCAAGTGGCATTTTCAAATGAACACATTATTTTCAATAGTAGAATTAAATGAAAAGTCAAGTCCTAACAGCTGATACTAAATTTCATAGAAAATAATCCTATACATATTATTTAGATGCAAGATTTATTTTTATTTCAGTAAAATATCATTTGCATAATTTTACAATAGGAAAACACTTGTTATGCAATACATCCAAATATTAAACACGATGTGAAAACATCAAATATAATTTTATTTCTATCACAGTTCCAATAACTATGACATTGCGCAATGAATTGTTAATCAGCACCAATGAGCAACTACATCCAAAATTCAGAGCACAGATTGCAAAGAGATCAGTTTGAAGCCAGACCCATCAACTTCTTATACAAAAAAAAAAGAAAAAAAAAAATTCATACTATTCAGCAATTGTGCATTTCAATTTCAGTCAATTAAAGAATAGTTTCGTATTTGCCATGACTGTATCATGTTAGAAGATTATCTGAGATTATTTGCCACCATTGGAAATACTATTTTCCTAATAGATAACACTCCGAGCAATCTCATTTAACTTCATAGATGTCTGCTGTACTGCAGACTTCCTGAGGACAATTCCAACCTTAATTAGCCTGTGAACCTCTGAATCTGTGCAGTAAAAAAATGCTAAAAAAGTATCACTGGCAGAAAGGTTTCAGTGAGTCTAGTACCTTTAATAAGGCAGAGGCAATGGAAGAGTTCAGGTATTTAGAATCTTTTAGCAATACTACCCTAGTATGTTTTGAAGTGAATTCTGCAGGGAATGCAACCACATTTTGATATCAGCTACAGCATTCGTTCTCACAAAATCTTAGCTATGAAGACAAATGAAGAGTATAAAACGAGAATAAGAAGTTAAATGAAGAGACAAACACGCAGAAGAATAAAAGCATACAGAAGAAATGAAAAAAACAGTAAAGATTCTGTAAACCTCTGAATTGTTTTACTTGTTATGTAGAGTCTGCACATCATTAAGTAAAAGAAATGCAGACTTCTCTAATAGCTTAACTACTTCAGCTCCTCAGGAAAGTGAAGTATGTAGGCTCTAAACTATTAGAAAAAAGGTCAGCAAATTTAAGGCAACACTATAACAGCTTATGCATAAGGCATTAAGGTAACATATATTAAAAGCAACTGCACAGTGTAATGGGAAGTTACATTTGAGATTAAATTATATATTTCCATAGAGTATTAAAACCAACCAAAAAAAGAAACCAACCAAAAAAAACCCGACCATTTGTTACATACTTCAAATTCAAAACAAAACACTTCATTTTAAGATGTGGATACTGGTTAAGAAATTATAAAGCATTAACTGTAAGTCAAACTTTACAACAAAATTAGTGAAGATGAATACCTGCACATACTTTTGATATAAGACAAGGTACGCCTCAAAATGAAGGCATAAAAATAAAGGAATTTTTTTTTTCCTTTTTTTAAATTTAAGTAATAAAAAACAACTGTCCTGGCTGACCACCCAATAAAAGCAACAAAAGTTACACTTTTAAAATGGCATCAATACTGTGAGGTCAAATAGTTCTGATGCTAAAGACAATGGCAGTTAAAGAGTACAGTAAGAGGCAGTTAAAGAGGCGGAGTAAGATAACATTAAGAATGAAACCACTCAAGTAAAAACAGCACAACTGCACAATGTTCATTCCTACCAGATGTCAAAATAAACTTGCTAATGATATTATCCATGATGGAAGTACAGGAAGTGCACATTTTCAAATTCCAAAACCCCTACAGAAAACTAGTATGAAAGTTAAATACTAGATTAAGAAAGCAATAACCACTTTCACCCTTTAATGAGATTCCAATTATTCTACAGTCTGCAGCTTGGTTCACCGCTCAAAATTTCTATTTGAAATCATTCTGCTTCCTTGCACTTTTTTTTTTTTAATAAAATAGTCATGATTAATGAATTACCTGTTTCAGTTTTACTAGAGAAACCTGCTGCCTGTTTGATTGCTGCTGCTGTTAATGCTAATCCTCGGCTCCTCCTCAGACCGTGCTGTAACACAGCTTCAAACTGAGCACACAAGCAAGTGACTCTGCAACAAAATTTTTACGCAAATCATGTGAAAAGAACAATCAACTACATTTCTCTAGAGCAGGTATACTCCAATCTCTAAGCAGAGAATGTAAAGGAGAACCTTGCTTTTAAATACAGTGTGAGATCCTCTGCATGAATTAATCTTATTATTTGCAAAAGAGTACAACATAGCCAAACCCAGTCTCATTGTGGCTATTCAAAGCTGAAACACAAATTACGTTCAGGAGAATTAGCGATATGAAGTTATCTGTACCTGCTCTAGTGTTTTTTAGCTACGGTAATTCAGCTTTGGATTACCTAATTTTCATGCAAGGCAATTGTATATTCATACATATACTACAGATGCAAAAAAATATTTTCTGAAAATATACTAAAATGTCCTACACAATTAGTTGACAATTTTGATGCTTGCATCAGTACATTATAATTCAAGTCTAGGAAAACAACTGAACACTGTAATGTCCCTCAGAAACTTTAGGCATTGGAAAATAAGCACAATATTCCAGTGAAGATATTCTTTATTAGAATATTTAAAAATTCCTGATTTTTTTTAAACATAACCTACTTAATAAATCAGTTTTCATACAAGTAGTAACACTAGCAAGAGTAGTTTCAAAGCTCAGTCTGCCAAAACAAGGATTACTACTGTAGCCTACAGAATATAATAAGGAAATAAAGTATGAAGGAAATTAGATTTCCAACAGATTTTGCACTGATTTTCTCCAAGTTTAATTTTTGCCAGTGAATAAACAATACTTAAAACCTAAGTTTTAAGAAAGTTGTCACCTGGCTGCAAAAATTGCTTTCAAAAAGGAAGGAAAGACACTTGAAGTAAAATTAAGCAATCAAATAAGAACAGCTAACAAAGTGGCTCAGAACTCTGCCTGAGTGTTCCAAAACAACGGAGTTTCATTCAAGGATACAAAAAAGCAGTGGACCTTCAGAAGAGCACTAAAGGAGGACAGAAGTCATGTATCTACCATAACTGGCAGGGCAGTAGAGCTTTTAAACCTGTATTGCTTCACAGTACATTTATGTTATGAAAACTTTACATTGCAATACTAATAAAGTAGAATAAGATTTAAACAACCCTCAAGAAGTATAGAGTAGTTATGACTGATTTTTGCTACACATAGCTAGTGCTGTTGAAAATGGAAATTCCAGGAGACATGTGATTGAAAAGAAAAAACAAAATCTACTTGACTTTTCAATTTCAAAAAGCAGAGCAGAAATGATATTCTGGGGAAGAGTTCATATTATTAAAAACTGACATGCACTGAGAACAAAAGCAAGAAGACCACACAGCACTTTTAACAGAATTTAGCTACTAGTAGAATGGAATAAAAAAATCAAGTATCCTGCAATGCCCAATATACATGTGTACAGGCACACACATCTCATACATCTAGTGTATTTACTAGATAGTGGGATATGGGTGTGTTAAATAAATACAGAAAAACACAGAGAAATCTAGACTTCTAGACAAAGTACTCTAAGAAATTACAACTTCAAAGACAAAAAAAAGGCTATGAGAACAAAATGTTGAGAACTGTGGATTTTACTGGATTTTGATCTAAACTCTCATACTACCTTCATTTTCAAAAACTATCTCACAAAAAGCAACATATCATAGTAATAATCCAGACATTATGACATTACAGATACACATATCTATTAATGCAATTTCCACTTCCTTTTAACTGTGAAACAAAACACCTATACTCCATTCTGGTAGAGGGTAGGTGTTTATTTGGGAGTTGGTTTGGCTTTTTTTTGGTAGTTGTTTACTTTGCTGTTTTGTTTTAGTTTGTTTGTTTTGGGGAGTGGAGTTTGAGTGGATTAAGTATTTGGGGCCCTATATTTTAGGTAGTTATGATGCATAATTTATGTACATTAAGAATTTCTCTGAATACTTTACCTGCTATCAGAATCTGAAGCTATTTCTTTTCTTCCTCCAAACCGTATTTGACACTGCAATGAAGAGATTTTAAGAATGTTTTGTTACACTAAGACACGCAATGCACTGAAACACTTCCCTTTAAAAAACAAAAGTTCACAACAAAAAGAAAACAGTACAAGATAGATTATTAGAAAATACACTCTGCAACCAAGAACTGCTTTTTAGCATCATATTCCACTAACAGACTACCCTGGCAGTTCACATATATTCTAGTTAGCCACAACACCACACCTTCATTACCTGAAGAAAAAAAATAAGTAAAAATTATTATTTTTGAGTTTTAAATGTATACCCACAGAAACAAAAAATGCTCCCGCTTGGCTCAGCGCTACAATTATAGAAGAACTATTCTCTACAAAAAACATGGTTAGCTCACCTTCAAGGCATTCTTTTACCTTCCATGCTCTTTTAAGTTGAATTGAATCTATTATAGTCTGTATGCTGAACTTCCGATTGATACAGTATTTATCAATCAATCCCATTTTTACCCTTCACTGAAACACAATTTATCTCAGACATATAATAAGTACTACAAATATAACTTGTCTACACAAGAATTTTAAAGAAGCTCTGCATAACACTCATTTGCTAGCAGACAGAAAAATTCAGCAGTACCGTACAAAAGACAAGGCTTCTTCTTTGTCTGGTAAAAAGTAAAAATAAAATAAAGGCAACGATATATCCTGTCAGTACTGACAGCACAGAATACTGTAGAATATTGTAGAAATATTGATTAGATTTCTCACCTGTTTAACTGCATCCAATAACCGTTCCAGAAGAAACTGCCTTTTCGTGTCATTGTTTTGTGAGCCTGAAAATTCAACAACATCCTATTATTTGAAAATAAATAAAATTTTAAGAGAAGTATATTGTGGTCAACACTAGTGCCCTGAAAAACGTTCTTCATATGCCAGTTATTCCATTAAATTTATAGATTAACTTTCTCTAAGTACAAAGATGTAGTATAAGTCTGTATTTTGATGTTTCAGGTAACCTTTCACTAATATGCAGGAGTACTGTTTGAAAAATAATCCAAATTCTTATTTAAATAAGAGCGATTTTGTGATACAGGGTATACTGTAGCTCCACCAAATACAATATACAGCACACAGGCAGCATAGCTAGCTCCTGACATCTTAGCACAGCTACCTGTGGGGCTTTTTTATGACTCAATTTGACTGAAAGATTTTGTTGGTGTTGAATTAGGTGTATCATGCAGTTCATACTGCAATCCCCTAAATTCTCATATGGGGACAACTACCAGTATAGTATATCATTAGAGAACAAGAAAATGAGAGAAAACAGGAAAGAGAGGTATATTTTGTTACTGTCAAACAGTTGTTACAAAAAACCCTTAACATTTAGCCACCAGTGTAGTCTTCCTCCTGATTAATACCTATAAAATTCAGTTTGTTACTATACAAGAAACTACACAAGACAATCTTTAACTTCTCAACCATGTCAACAATAAATAGCATACTACTTTGCTTGTCTAAACATGCTTTATAAACTCACATGAATATATGCAAAATTTGTGGTTTAATCAACCTACATCAGCTCTAATATTTCCTCATTCTGGGCTTAGGCTCAAAAAATATCTCTGACCTCCCTGTAGTTAGTTCTTTTCTCCTTTTTCTCCCAGAGAACATTCAACTAATGTATGCATAGACTGAAAGCCAATCATTAAAATTCTGCATGAGTGAACTTCTCCAATTACCACATACTAAGCCCTTCTGTAAAGAGGGATATCAAACACCCTTTCTCCTGCTGTCCAGCACTGCAAGGTGCCAATCCCAGAATTTTCTATTTTCAGAACCCTATTTAAAGCAGTTCACTCCTACCCCAACAGAAGGAAGCATCTTAAATTTGGGAGATGGGGGAGTAGGGATGGAAAAGCTTTGTCAGTGATGCACAGAATGCTAGAATTTAAAAAAGTAATAGGAAAAACATGTAAATTTAGCTACTAACTTAGCTTCACGGTGCTTACAGAGATTTTCAAGAAATCACGCTTCAGATTCTGAATTCCTTCCCACTGTGTAGACATGTGATGTGTGAGGTTTGGTTCTGTTAGTCAAATAACTTACACAAATGCAGCTGAAGATGCAAACAACTCTCAACACTAGAAGATGACACTAGAGACAGACCTGGCACCAAGTACATTCTAACTTCCAAACAGTTATGACAATTAGGACAATTATGCCACTGCAAAGATAAAGCTTAATTCATGTAAACCTTACTATTCCACACTGTGCTAAATCAGAGATTAGTTTCACGAACTTGTACTTGATATATCAAGCACATAATGACAAAAACATCGACATATGCCTATGCATCTACTGGCTTATAATCAATCCCTTAACTGTAAAACAAGGAAAACAATTAAACCTCAAGTTTTACTACAACCTTCCATAAACAGCAATACCAAAAATAAGCAAAATGGAAGATATGCTATACTCTTTCAAACTCATTTCTTCTACAGTCTTATGCCTTTGATGTACCTGGGAGAGCAGACATAACGAAACATTTTTCTTCATATTCAGTTTTAGACTACTTTACAACATACGCATGCATTTAATAATTTCCCAACATAAAAAACACTTTTCAAATGAAAATACTAAGTATGTGGGTTAAGTTTTTCTTACAACTGCAATCCATGTTAGTTTTTAAACTGATGTTTCTTCTGACACTTTTTCTATCTATTTGATAACATAGAAACGGTTTGCAACTAGACACCAGAATCTGAACACAGAATACAGGAAACCTACAGAACATGATTGGCGTTCTAATTAATGTTCCAAAAGACTCAAACAGCCTTAAGTTTACACAGATTCAGACCAGTGCAATGTCTATTTTGTCCTTACTGTACTTAAATTAGTACTAACAACAATTATGACAGCACTTTATTATGATCAATAATTTCCATAGCTAGCTCAGGTCACCTTCACTATTAACAAGGTTAGTAGGCTACATAATGTAACATCCATATTGAGGGTAGCTGAGGTTTCTAATCAGTGCAAGCCTGCAGAACTCAACTGCTGCCCTGTTTAACATACAAAGTTCACTACTAGACAAAAATAATATTCACAGTCTAAGTTTTTTTAGAAATTGAGAAATTGTGTCATTTTTTTCCCAATCAAAGCAGATTCTTATTCTTTGAAGTAAGCCTAGAAAATGTAGTACTCCAACAATTTCTTGAATTTTTTAGAAATTAATTTTGACTCAAGGTAGATGGAAGATAAAAACAAGTCTCTACCAACTCTATTGAAGATTTTGCTCTTGTGCAATCTTAACGATTTTCTAAATAAAGTCTTTAAGCAGTACACATATATTCAGAAAAAACACCAAGTGTGATCAGTTCTATATTGTTTAAATAATAAGTGCATTACAAAGTGACCAAAATACCCTCCTACAGATAAAAAAGAGCAAAAAAAAAAACAAAAAACAAAAAAAAACCAACTCCAGTAAAACGCATACAAATACAAAACATAAGGCAAACAGAAAAAGCATTACTTGGAAAGGTGTTATATTTATACTACTGCAGGAAAAAAAGAAAAAAAAAAAAGAAAAAGGAAGTTCATATATAACTCCAGACAAAAAAAAAAAAAGTAAAAATTTAAGTATAAAGAGGAAAAACTCTCCTCCCATCTCCAACTACTCAATCAAAAAGTTCAAAATAGCCTCAGCAACTGCACCTGCCTCTGTGACCTACACTTTTTTTTTCTTGTTCACAGTCATGTTTTCCTGTTTTCAAAATAAACTTATCTCCAGACCTACATACCTACACACAAAGTAGAAGTTCATTACGCAAGTAAGGAAACCAAGATTTCCAGCAAACTATTTGCAAGTATCATAGAATCATAGAATTACTCAGGTTGGAAGGGACCTCAAGGATCATCAAGTCCAACCGCAATATTTTTTTTGTCCTTTAATTCCAAATCCATTATTAAATGTACATATATTAATAAAACAAGGCTTTTAGAAACAACATTACAAGGCTTTACACCACAAGAGATGCCACCTTGCCTTTGAGTCAAAGAACATGATACAAATGGAGCACCCGAAGATGCATCTCCTAGAAAGACTTTGCTCTGATTTACACAAAAGCTGATTTGCAGAATGCTACTCCAATCCTGAACAGAAGGGCTGAGGGTTTCCATGAGAAAACAGACTCCTAAGGACTTCAGAATTAGGTTTTAGTCAATACAGTGTCAAGACCTGAAACATTTGAGAAACTTTATTTTTTCCTACAGTTTGGAAGATTTGACTGTTACTTGCATTTTTCACAATGCCAATTAACAGTACTCCACAAAACCTTTTTTTTTTTTTAATCTCTTCTTCTAAGATAATTTCTTATTTTCTTCTTACCACTAAATCAGAACAAACCATTGAAAACTACAGATTTTTTCATTTTTAGTTTCATTTAGTTTCATTTTAAGCAATGGCTGCTGTCCCTAAAAAGGAGAGCATATAGTTATCCCAGTTAGCCCTTCAATTTTTTCTTATCATATTTGGAAAGCAATCTCCCCATGCCTTAAATCAGAATGAGAAAAAAAACCTACAATAGATAAGACAACACTCAAGTTTGGAGAAGATATCTATTACCAAATTTGTATAAATAACTCTATCATTGAATTTATTATTGTATAAACAGAGCCATAAAACTATCTTCTGAAGCACCTTCCTTCTTTAGGAAAACAAACTAACTAATAATAAAACACTTATAAATGTGCTTCAAGACATACGAGGTGTCAGTTATCTTGTTATATTTACAGCAAAAAATGCGTTGACTACCAGGATTCTTCCCTCCAACCCATCGACTCATGCTGACCCAGTCAAGTGGCTTCAATTCCTCCAACTCTTAGGGACACAGAAGTCAGGTAAAGAACACTGGGGCTACAAGTGAATACCCCCACAAGCAAGACCTCCTTGTCACATCTGAGTCTGGCAAACAGAAATAACAGAATCAGTAAGGGTGGAAGTGATCACTAAGATAATCTATTCCGGTCATCAACCCATCACTACCATGACCACTAAGCCACATCACTAAGTCCCACAACTTCCCTTTTCTTGAACACCTCCAGAGACGGTGACTCCACCACCTTCCTGCACAGCCTTTTCCAATACATTACTATTCCTTCTGAGAAGAAACTTTGCCTAATAACCAATCTGAACCTCCCCAGCGTAATTTAACTAAGTCCATTGCCTCCTGTCACCTTGCTGTTATGTGGGAGAAAAGGCCGACCCCCACCTTGCTAAAGACCTCCTTTCAGGGAATTCTAGAGAGCAATAAGGCCTTGCATGAACCTCTTCTTCTCCACACTGAACAATCCCAGTCAACTCAGCCGCTCCCCATAAGGCTTGTGTTCCAGGCCCTTCACAGCTCCACCGCCCTTCTCTGGAAACACTCCAGAGCCCCCTTGCAGTGAGCGGCCCAGAACTGAAGACCATACTCGAGGTGCAGATACACCTTAATGAATAAGTTTTCCATTTGTTTCATTTATTCTTGGCCATTTATTTTCTCTCAATATTTATCTCCTGTGGCCTTGCACAGATAAGGGAATGGAAATCTTTGAGCTCAGCATCCCTTGTGCCATGAGTTTGCTGAGGGCAGGCCGGGCAGGTTACAACGCGGCACACCACCACCTCTACGGAGCCGCACCTCGCTCTGCGTGGCCTGGCAGACCCCGTGCCCGCTCGCAGCCCCCAGCCCTACTGCACAGAGGCGGGGAAGGAAAAGGCGCCTCAGCCCTAGGCGCAGGTCCACGCCTCGCCAAGTGGGGGTCCCTGCGGCCACCTAAGCCCACAGAGCGCGCCGCGAACCCGGCGGCTGCAGGGACCCCCCGCAGCGGAGAGAGCCCCACAGGACCCCACACTCACCACTCATGGTGGCCGCCGGGCTCGCAGCGTCCCTCCGCCAGACGCACTCCCTCAGCCCGCGCAGCCCCAATCCCGGCCGGGCACCGCACACGCGCCGCCCCGGAAAGCCTCCCCGCCGCCCCGGAAAGTAAACACGGCTCCACACCGGCAACGTCCTCCACTGCAGGGCCTCCTCTGCCCTCACAGCCGCTCGGTTCCCGCCCTCCTCTGAGGTGGCGGCAGCCCTTGAAGATCTAAAGGCGCAGCGCGCGCGGCAACAAGAAGCGGGAGAGCTGAGGCTGAATGTTATAGCGTGCTGTAATCCCTGAGAGGCTCGCGGTTCAAAAACTGTACAGGAATTGTGCAACCTCCAACTATCAATGTAATTAAGTCATTTTCGTAAATTTTGTGCATTCACTTCTAGGCACTGTCTCACTACTTAAACAGTGCTGTGTGTTTACCACGTTGCAGCAGATCATAGTCTTTTTGTCAAGACCTCCTAGGTACAATAATAATAAAAACTGTAATACTGCTATAGGCCTATTTCAGAGTTGTTGGCTGTGTGTGGCCAGGCCTCCACAACTACAATATTTTTATAGAGCATAGTCTGAAAAATGGCAGGCAATTAAATGAAATTCTCCACCATCAGGAAATACATTGTGATTACATGTATGGTATTCCACAGCACCACAGCCTGCTTTAGCGTGACCCAGACATGCTATCTGAACTGGGGGAAGGGCATACACCATCAGAGCATTCTTATTTCAAGCATCACAGGTTTATTTGAAACTCTGCTTTGCCAGATTGGGGATACTATGTAGACTTCATGTCTGCCTCAAGTAATTTTCAGCTTAAGATCTGATTTTCATCATTAAACATATAATTTCAAATTTACTTATATATCTCGCATAACTAGATCGAATCTCAAGACACTGGAAGAGCCATTCTACACAGAGACTTCCAGAAATTAAAAATTCCAACAAATCGATTGGTAGTTCTAAATAATATAGAAATAGTTGACTAAAGACACTAGAATTGGAAATAATATAACAATGAATGTTCAATGCAGAGTATAACAGGAGGATGTACTAGCCTTTCCCACTGACCGTAAATATTTATAGCTATACTGGAATAATTGATTTATTATTACGCAGTAAAAATGTACTACTGTCATAGGCACCGAGCACCCAGAATATAGTTACAGTAATCAAAAAATTTTGCAGTAACTAAAACAGTAGCTCCTTCTTCTGTAGCTGGTAATGGAAATCAAGTTTCACAGCCAGACTGAGGTTTTACTGAGCCACAGTCACTACAAGTGCACTCTTCCACTGAAGAAGTTAACATTTCACTTTGAAGTGGGTGTGTAATTCCATCTGTACGCACACTGCTTTCAGCATTAGCCATGAAAATATCATTCCACTCCACAGAAGAGTCTGTAATTATAAAATAGTTAATCTAGTTCATACTTCACACTGTATCAGACATACGGTTTTTAACAATCCGAGTTTCATTATGTTCCAGCTATATTCCTAGCCTAAGTGAAAGTTTGAAGATGCAGGGAAAGTTGTAAGATGTAATTATATACAATAATATTTTGTTATGATAAGACCTAGGAGTTACATGTCTCTTTGGCAGAATGTAGGCATACCAAGCACTGAACATCCAGCTAGAGCAATTCCTGCCATGAACTCAAATTTGACTGCTAGTTTATTTTGACATCTGGAGAAGCCTAATACTCCCAGAAATCTCTATCAGTGCCAATTTCACTTCATTACATGTGCTCAGTTAGTAATACTTAGGTGACAGGAATTAGTTGCCGGAAAAAAAGTAGGGAGACTTTTGTCTTTCACTATTCAATTTGGAATGAATGAATGAATGAATGAATGGATGGATGGATAAATAAATAAATAAATAAATAAATAAATAAATAAATAAAAGCACCTATTTTAAGTTTCAACATTGGAATAACAAAATGAAATCTCCAGACAGAATACTCATTAAAGTATTATTAGGTCAATAATTATGTATATAACAACTGAAATTCATACCTCAGACCATTAGCCTAAGGTCTATGTAACCACAAATAACTTCAACAAAGCTTTGTTTAGAGACTGCTTTGGGGTTTTTCTGCTAATGCTTCTGTGAGCTTTTTTGCCTGACTGTAGTTCAGACATTCTGTTGGCACGATTAAATAGTACTTAACTAGAGAAAGAGAGTTTTCTGCAAAGGCTGTTGCATTCCCTTCACAAACAACATTAGCTAAGACTCACAAAGGAATTCTTCTGGCTGTAGAGTTGCTCCTACGTTGGTCATTTTGTGCTGACACAGATCTTCTGGGTACTATATGTAATTTTTTTCCCCCACTCACTAAGGCAGCAAGCTGACTTACAGTTTTCAGTCTTTTAGTAGAGGCAGTGTAGGTGTTCTCTCAGTTTTCTCTAATTCTCAAAAGCTATCTGCTGAAAAAGTCCAAAGAAAAAAGTTCTTTGTAACTGGCCTCAGTACAACGGTCCTGAAGATATGTGAGATGAATTTACCTACAAAAAAAGGCACCAGTTTTTCTTCAAAAAAATTACTGAACTTCAAGGAACAGCAGTTTTACAGACAATTATCTTCTAAAAAAGCATTGCAATTATCTGAAACAGTTATTTTCAGAAATCTACATTCTGTTAATTGCATGCTTTAGTTCTATGGCTGAAAGCAGATAAGCTGTTCTAGGAATTGGGTACACACAGTTAATAAAAAAAATAAAGAGGTTATTAAACAATTTGTTGTGTTCATTAACTTTTACATTCAGCAAAGAACAATGCTAATTTTAGGCACAATATTTTTTAACTTTCTTCAAGCACAGTACAAAATAAAGAACACTAGATATTTCTTTGGTACAGCACACTTTAATTAGGCCACTGCTTTGAAGAGTGATGATACTGTTGCTACATCTCGTATCTCTAAAGAAGATTAAAAAACAAAACAACTTAAGGGAGAAATATTCCTTAAAAAACAGTAATTAAAATAGCAATCATTACAGAAAAGAGTAAGTATATAGAAAATAAAAGCAATGATAATAGAACTTCCCCTCTGGGAAGGACGAAGATCTTTTCATTTGTCTGATACTCTACCTGTGCAAAATAGTTATGTAACTACTAAAGGCAATACGTAAAGCAGTAATTGTGCAAGGTTGGAATACACTACTATTTGTTAAAATGTTGTCATATTAAGTGTATGAGTCTGACAGGTGGCTGGTTGGTGAAGCCTTCCTGTTGGGTCACATGGTTCAAGAAAGGGCCAGACTGAAAGTGAAATTTTGGAGAATTCAGAAGGGGTGGAAAAAAAGCATATGAAACTCCCGCACTGAACTGATTTTCTATTCCCCCTTCCCAGGAGATAGCATGTAGATTCCTATATAAAACATAAGCGTAATAAAACTCTTGTACATTGCAGGAGATCTGGCCTAGAAATGTTATGGAGCCCAACAGTGGGCATGGTAACTGGACCTCTCCATGTCATGTAATCAATGTAGTAAGAAAAGGTGTGAATAAGCAACATTCTAAGCACCCTGCATTCACACTGTATATGAATATTTTCAGAGCTAACATCAAGATTTTCATTGTCTCACAAAAACATTCTTTACTAACAGACTGGAAAAACTGTATCAGCTGCAGTTGAACTCTTTGATATTAGGGACTTGCCTTGTGTGTCTGTATTAGACTATAAGCCCCACTTTCAATGCTAGCTACTTCTTAAAACTTCTATATCAAGGTGAAAGCCTGAAAATTTTACGGTAATCAAAGTTGTAAATTTTCTCCATTGTTTCATTTGCACTAGAACAACAGAACTTACAAACAGTGGAAGAAAATCTTCTGAGGGACTGATACTTACAAGTTACCATTGTTGCTCATTCAACTCAGTATCTCAGCTCCTGAGATTCTCAGATATGTCTTGGGGGAGCCAAAATATGCTGTTTCAATTTGGTGCTTCCAGAGAATCTAAACATATTATGCTTACTATGTTTATTCCTAAACCTATTATGTTCATAATGTTTATTCTCCACATCCAACAAACTCATGGGCAGAAGCAAATTTACTGTGATGAAGCAGAAGTCCTAATCATAATGTTACTAACATAGTAACAAAAGCATAAGATGAAAGCGTAAGAACAGGTGAACACAGATCTGGACTGTATTTAACAAGATTTAAGTACAGCTGCTTCAGTACTTCAACTGGTTGTTCTATGATTTTTTTGTTTGGTTGGTTGGTTTTGTTTGGTTTTGCTTCCTAAAGTAAAAACAAAGGATTTTATACCCCTTGTGAGGCCTCCAGTTTGTGCTTTAACTATTCCAAAAAGGCTTTAACTCTAGATTAGAGGCCTTGAAAAGAGGAGTACAGGTCAGAAGTACTCTTCACCAAACCACAGTGAAATGTCTAAGAGTTAAGTTGCTTAATTCCATTGAGGTTACCCATTCGTGAGCTTGGAGTAATTCTATGACTGGACTGTAGAAGAGAGTTTACAGTGCTACAGTGCCACATGAGGAAAGCCAAAGAAGAATTTTATTTATAGCTCTTCCAGTCTAACAGCTTAAAATAAAGACTTCATGTAAGACAAAGCAAAGACAGACATCATGGGAGTGTCCAGCAGAGGGAGAGCAATACGTCTGAAACTGCATTTGTTAAATAGCAGTGTTACAACAAACTAATGAGTGAAAATACATTCCCAGGTCAAGATATCTCAGTCTGGATTATACATGCTCTTGGGCAAACATAAAAGCCTCTTTGTAACACATTTAACCCTCTCAAGAACACCAGCAAAACTTAGAACAGACTCAGATCTTCAAAAACCATAATGTCAAGACATAGCGTAACTACGTTTTCTCTAGTTCCCAGCTACATCTCCAGGGATGACCTGGAAAGATAATTTGGTAGAGTTTTAACATATTGTTTTCTGGCTCCTAACCAAACCGAAAATAGTTTAGTATTTTCAATTCTGTGCCAGGCCTGGTGAATATATGAAAGTTACTTAGAGGAAAAAAAAAATCTTATGCAGTTTTCCCTCAAGAGGAGTGTATCACTTGAATTTAGATACATCCTTAATCCACATCTTTCACAAAAACTTTGACGCATCTAACTCCACTTGCTTATTTTAAATAATGCTCAATTTAATTTACAGAATACTTTTTGAGATTGCCTCTTCACATATGCTTCATATAAACACTTATGTTTCTATAATGGCAGTTGCAAAGCCGAACACTGTGTCTTATGTTCTTCCTCTTTTAATATTAGTAATTTAGCTTGCAAATTTTGTCTTTTCTTCCTCTTAGGTAAATAATTTGTCTTTTTGGCATCATTTTTAAAGATTCACGATGACTTCAGAGCAATTCTAAATAGCAGGCTGTGCATTTAAGTGCATAACTAATGTACATATTTAAATACCTTTTAGGTTTCAGGGCATGACATCACAGTGCATCAGTTGCATTTCAGCTTGCTGCCATACCAGAAAGGGAGGTCTTGTTCCTTTTGTACTCCTCCCTGTCTCAGCCAAATGCTTTCCTTCCCCATTTTACAACAGCTCAGGAGTTGATCTGATCTTAAGGTAAAGTGAATCAATTTAGCCAGTACCCTAAAAACATTTTCCTTCCCCCTTCGACTGCTGCTATGTTCTGGCCTTACCTGTTAGAGGTGAGTAGTTAACTGTTTGAAGCTGTTAACTTACGTGAAGTCTTCTAGCAAAAAAAGTATTTTTCTTTTCTCCTTCAGTATCTGCTTGGGTGTGAAGTGTTTGTAAGAGCCTTGGATGAGCAGCACAATGATAATCTAAGTCAGTTACGATGTAATGATTAATACACATATATATAGGTGATTCTCACTGAGAAACATTTTTTAGTATTTATTAAATGAAGAGCTAGTACATTTAAGCATTTTAATGCAGAGAGATTTAAACAAAGATAGATTTTATAATGCTTTACATGCTTTAAAACCTTAAGAGAATATCACCATTTACATTCCAGTATGCACTTTGCCACTAGAATTTTCATGATTCCATTTAGGTTCTGTTTTGCTTATCAGCTGTTCCTAAGTGGAAAAACAAACTACTAGCTGTGTTAAAAATGTAATGTTTGAGTTTACATAATTCCTGAGTGACACAGCCTGCAAAACAGGTTTGTACACTCTGAAGGATGCCTGATGACTTCCGAAACTTCCCAGACAAATTGCTCATATCCTAGCAAGTACCTAGGGAATTAGTATCAGACAGGGAAGGAATGAATGTTAGACACCACAAGTAATTCTTTTCCTCTGAAATCAGTGGTAACACATACATCAATGCCTCCGACTAAAATGTATTTGTGACTCTCCTTTCAGAAAAAGAAAGAAAGAAAGAAAAAAAAAAAAAGCTAAGGGAGGAGAAGGAATAGCACAACTTGGTACTTTGGGAACTGTCATTCAGAAAGTCTTCTTAAATATGCCAAAGCGTTCCTAAGAATTGCTGCCTACATGTTCTGTGTGCTAGTTATCTTAATTTCTCTGAAAATGTAGTACCTGCCTCCAGTTAAGCTTTGCCTGACTTTTGCAGGCTTTATCAAGGCTTAAACAGAAAACACAAGCTTGCAATGCAACACTCTAGTCACTATAAACTTATTAAAAGCTCGCAACAATGGGAAAAGCATACAATAAGAAGACACTGTCAGCAGAATTCACATAGCTTGGTTGCCACTATTTTTTATCTCTTATTCATCAGAGGTAACCAGTAAGCTCCTTTTTTTTTACTACAAATATTGTTACCGCTAGGGAAAAGGATTTTATTTCTATCTCAGCTTCAGTGAAATTACAAATGTAAATCTTGTTCCTTTATCTGTCTGTTTCTTTCCACAAAACCAGAAGGAACTTAGTTAACTTTCATCTCTTGTGAAATTTGCTAAAGTTGGACAATGCTTTCAAAAGTTAATAAAAGCCTCGTAGGTAGGAAATAAAAATAAAATTGTACAATCTATTTCTTACTTCTCTAGCTTTTCTTTTAACTGCTTCTTCTAATCTCCTGAGAAAATCGTACCATTCCTGTTTCTTGTCCTGCCCTTGGTAGAACTTCATGTTGTTCCCCAAAAAGAAAAAATAAAAAAATAAACGAACAGAAACTCAATTTCTACACCTTCAAGTGATTTATTTTTATTTTTTAAGCACTGAATGATTTTAAAGCACTGTTGCTGAAGTGTGCCTTCACCTGCCCCAGACGTCAGCTTTGCGGGGCCGGAGCTCAGACAGAAGCAGAGCCCGGCCAGAACGATGACCGCTCTGCACACAGCCCTTGGGACCGCCCGGGACACGCTCCTCTCCCCTACAACGCAGCGCCCTACGCGACCGCTACTCGCAACAGCATTTCCGAACTGTCTCTCCCAGAGTTCCGCGGAGCAGCCACAAGCACCACCTGAGAGAACGGTAGCGCCAGGGCTGCTGGGATATGTACGGAGCTCTCGCCCTGCTGAGGCCTTCGCGCCAACTACATCTTCCATCTCTCCAGAAACTACAGGCGAAGACTACGTGAACGAAAGGCTAGCGCAAAGGCTGACGGGAAGCGTGGTTTCTGAGTACGTAGAAGACGCAGATAACTACATTTCCCATCTCTCCCCGGGAGGTGGACTGGCGCAATGCACGACGGACATTGTAGTTCACGCACTCGTTCCGGTCCGTACTGTGGGACGAGGCCCCGGGCAGCTAAAAACTACTAAAATGGCGGCAGGGGAGGGCGGAAGAAGGGGGTACGGTAACTGTGGGAGGCCATACTAAGCTGTGCGTCGGGGCGGTGGAGTACACGCGGAATCGGCAGAGCGAGTGCTGAGTCGGTGCCGCCGCCGGCTTCCCTCTTACCCTGGACGCTGGGAGACGCTTCAGGGCCGCAGAGGCTTGTGGGGCAGCCACAAAATGGAGGCAAACGGGAGCGGCAGCGGGAGCAGTAGCGACTCGGCTCCTGACTGTTGGGATCAGGCGGACATCGAGACGGGCAGCGGCGCCAGCCCAGGTTCCGCCCCGCCGGCCGCGGAGGCCGAGGCCCAGCAGGAGCTGCTAGGGGCGGCGTTCAGCCGGCAGCTGAACGTCAACGCTAAACCCTTCGTGCCCAACGTCCACGCCGCCGAGTTCGTGCCGTCCTTCCTGAGAGGGGCGCCGGCACCCGGCCTGCCGCCGCCATCGCCCCCGCCCGGCCTGCCGCCGCCTCACGGTGAGCGGGACGGGGCGGGCAGCGGGATGGGGGCCACGTTGGAAGGGCCCGAGGCGACGGCTGCCGGGCCCGGCGCGGGGGAAGAGGGAAGGGTTACGCAGGGCCGGAGGGCGGCGCGAGGCCTCCGGAGTGTGAGGGAGCCGGGGTAGGTTAGGCTGCGCTGCGCTGGCCTGGAAGGTGGTTCGCAGCCCGGCGGGGGTCAGAAGGCAGCGCTAGGCCCGGAGTGCCCCAGGGGTGGGGGAAGTCTCGTTCGTGAGAGAGCCTTGCGCAGGAGAGGGGCTTCGTAAGGGGCGTCACGTGGCTCTGTCTGGCCGGAGGGGCGATAGTATGCTGTAGAGACGCTGGTGGTGGCCGCTCGCCCGTCCCCAAAGTCTGTGGAGCCTTGGGGACGGTTTCGCAGGGCGCGGTGGTACAGCAGAGTGGACACTGTGAGAGGCCGAGCCCTGGTGAGGGCGGTGTGCTGTGTACGCGGGGCCCCGTGCCTTGTCCTGCGTGCCTTCACTTGCGAAGGGTCACCCGTGGTGAGAATGAGCCACACAGCGGTCATTTTCCTCAACCTCTATAGACAGTGATTGATGGTTCTGATGGTAATATGTGTAGGGTTACTGGGAAAATGGCACTGCTTCTGCCACCAGTGTTTCAGGCATATTTTAAATGTCTTTCTGAAGATCACATCAAGTAGCTAACTGTATTCTAACATGAAGCTGATAAATGACTCAGAAGGAACGGAGGTTTGTCCATCTGGCCTCTGTCAGTGGAAGGATTTGTAATTCACCTAGCTTTTAATTTTGAAGGGATATGAAGACAGCGTTAATACTAGGTTATTTTGCATATGGGAAATTTAAGGGGAGCTTCTTTTCAATTTCCAGCTCCAAACTGAAGACAACAGATGTGCTGGTTAGTTTTGTGGTGATATTTCAGTGTCACGCTTGCAGTTAAGGAGTTTGTGGCCTGGTTGAGTATGGCAGTTTCACACTTCCCTGTGTTTTGTTTTTTTTTCCTTCCCTAGAATCTTTCTGTATCCTTCCTGATACAGTTTGGAATAAGCTCATATTTTAGATATTGATTCCAGTAGCTTTATTTCCACTAAAACTGCTACTTGTTACACTGTGTTTTTTATGATTTTATGTTAACCATGGCCTGTCATTTATTGCTTGCTGGTTAGTACAAGTTAGTCTGGCACTCACTGGGATCTACACTCAGCTAATGTTGATAGGTGAAATCTGTAACTTTCACATATGATCCTTTAAAATTTACATTACGTTAACCCTTTTTCTCTTTTAGAGAAAACATTGATTGTGGGTTTTTCTTTTTTTACAGCTTTTAAGCATTCCTGCTCTTTATTGAGAAATGTTGCTTATGTTCTATGTGGGCAGACAATATGTTAGTGCATTAAAATATGCTTTGAAGAAGCCCTGGACAGACTATTGGATCCTTTTGTTATAAACGTGTATGTTAAGTTTCACTGGTGTGTAAGGTTCACTGTAAAGGCAGAGCAGGAAGTTTGAGGCTGTTCTAAATATGCGATTCAGCTTTAAGTGATATTTAATTATTGTGTGTTTTTTAGCCAACCTTGCATCTAAGTCTTTTTAACTTTGTAATCAGTGCTTTGACTGAAAACTTTTTTGGAGGTTTGAATGTTAGGAGAACTTTTTTTTTCCTTCAGCCACTCTGTAAAGCTTTTTTTTCCCAAAGACTTCTAGCTTTTTCATAGGATTTGAACTACCTCACCAGTTCTTTGTATTTATTTCTTCATGCTTTAATTTTCTCCCCTCTTTTGCTACTTAAAAGGCTTATGGTAAGTTTCTGTCTTGTCAGAGACTAAGGATGGCTTTACTGAAAGCTTGTTGGTTATCTGGAGTGATCAGGGTAGCTTTTCTTTGAATCTTAGTTGAAGAGTGCATTTCCTGTATAGGGCTGTGATCTACCTGATCTGAATTCAACTTGTATCTTCTTTGAGGTTCAGAATTTTAGTTTTCTATAATTAGACTTGAGTGTCCCTGAAGTTAAGTAGACAAAAATCTGCTGTTCTTCTCTGGTCTCATTAATAAGATAAATCAGTTTTTCTTAACTGGAGTACTATATTTGCTATATATTTTTTTCAGGTTTGATGTACTCAGTTAAAGTAATTGACAGGATTGTCCTGACAGGTGTTTGTAGAAAGTGACAACAACTGCTTTCCTGGCTAAGAGAACTACGTGGAGCTGGCTCTGGGAAGAAGTCAGGACAACATATTCAGCACCACTGTATAATAATAGGTCACTTTTCAGCAATCCGGTTCTCTATTACCTTGTGCAAAAAAATATTTATTATCTGTATTGAGGACTGTAGAAATACTTCTTTGAATTAAGAATTCACATATGGGTTCTTCTTAAGAAGAATCTAGATAACTATTGGTCAGCTTAAGTGGCCTGAACCTCAGTTTTAGTAACACTTTTCTCCTTAGAACCTTCTCTTGCTGAGATTTTTGAGTTGTGTTGAGATGTTGTTTCTTTTGTAATTCAAAGGGTGTTGTAGATCAAGATCAATGTGCAGTAATAGCATTGGATGTAGAAGAATTCCACAGAACTGATTTCACTTATCTGGCTGTTGTATGTCATAGTGTTTCCTTTTACACCCAGTAAGTTCGTATTTTTAGTAATTTATCTAAAAATCCTGTTGTTTATGTTAGAGCACTGAAATAATGTTCAGAGAAAAACCATTCAGGGAACAAGACACTGCTTTCCTAAAAGTTAGGAAGCTTCTCATACCTACATTCCAAATTTTATGGTTTTTATTCTTGTGCTTTCTTTTGATAGCAAATCGTGTGCTAGGGAGAAAATCTGACCAGTGCTTACTGCTAATGTAACTTCTGCATGCAGATAGTTTCAGAATCAGTTTAGAAGTAAATTACTGTTGGATTATAAGCAAAAAGAGTATATTGTTTAAATTTCTGAACCTAAGTATGTATCTTTAAAAATATGTTCAAATGTTGTATTTGTGAGGACCTGCTTTTATCAAATTGTGTTAAAACTCATTTGCTTAAAATCTCTTTTTGGGAGTTCCATCAGAAATGTGAAATAGAGGCTTCCAAATTTTGTTTGCAACAGGTAGCACAGAGTGCCTTTCAGTGAATCATGTCAAGAACATCTTGGACAAATTATGCTTCTAGGCAGGCTTCTCTTAGGAAAGCTTTTGCTGGACTAGCAAGCTCAACTAAATTAACCCAAGATGTGACAGTTAATAAAATGACAGTATGATCTTGTTAATGCCTCTAAACATTACTGATCACAGCTGCACCTTGCAGCTTTGCTGTTCTGTGACTTATTCTTACTATACTTTATTAATGCTGTAGATCAATGTAAGATACTATCACATTTTTGTTTGTTTCTCTATTAAGGCACGAGGGAACAGTTGCAACACTTTTTTCTTGCTTGAATTATTAACACTTTCATTTTCTCATACCTGAAATCCAAACAGAATTTATCCAAATGAAACATTTCTGACAATGCAGCATTAACTTACATTGTTGTGGTTATGTTTCTGTCATGGTACTTGAATGCATATGGGACTTCTGGTGAAATCTATTGCAGTTCCCTTGCATGGGCTTTATTTACTGTTAGTTTTTACATGTCATTTTTCTGCTCTTTGCTGCTGATTTTGCTTGAACCAGAAGATTGAAATAGATTTCCCAGAGTCCCTTCCAACCTAAATTGTTCAATGCAGTATGCAATGCTTATGCTAAGGAAAAAGGGTCAGTAATAAAACTGTAAGGGAAGCAAAAAGATATAGAATGTAACAGCTGGTGTAGGGAAGGATAACATTGAGCCTTTTGGTAATAGTGCTACTGCTTCTCCTGACATTGACCACTTCAAGCAGATTTCTGAATGCATTCAGCAAGGACTAGTTTAGACAAATTGCGCCTACTCTCTTTAGCAATACCGACACCTGGTTAAAGATTCAATGCCCCTTAGAATGTTTCACACCCTAAGTCTTCTCAGGCCTGTAAATACTGATTTGCAAACGTTACTCTTGAAATAGTTATGTTCAAAGTTTTCCCTGCTCCCATTTTTCTGTACTTTGTAGCTAGCTGGAACACTTGTACTTTTTTCTTTTTCTTTTTTTTTTTCCTTTGTAAAACCAGAAACAAAGGACCTATAGTATCTCCTGCTTCAGTTATGAAGCCTGTAATTTCCAGAGTAGGGTGGAATTACCTCCAAATTGGTGATGGCTTGCTTTGCCCCGTTCTGTGTTCTAGAAGGAGGTTCTGAGAAGGTGGTCAGGCACTGGAACAGGGGCATTGTTCATGGCACTAAGCTGCCATAGTTCACGGAGCATTTGGACAATGCTCTCGGACATTAGGGTTTGATTTCTGGGAGGTCCTGTATGGAGCCAGGAGTTGGACTAAGAAAGTTGTTTTCTTTTTTTTTTTTTTTTTTTTTTTTTTTGTCTAAAACTAATAGTTCACTGTTCAAGGAGCTAGTATTAAATGGATTACAAGTTTTATATGGCTTACTCATACCAGTGTCTAAGTAGCCATATGCTGATAATTTCCTCACATATAGGGAACTGGTGACACTAGTGTTCATAGCTCATAATTGTAAACTTGAACTGTTTATATGAATGAAATTTAGTGCTATCGTTTGAATACCAAGACATGATATAAATTTTATATATATATATATATATTA
>PPHD01003196.1:1597-32401 GCA_002909625.1 Bambusicola thoracicus
GCGTAATTTGTTAGTATGTGTAGGCCCTCCAGACAACAAACATACTTACAGATCTTGGATTTTCTATAGGGATGGCACTCCCCACGTAGTCCCGTTCTTAGCAGAGGCCATACGTGTAGTTTGTGTAAAACTTTTGGAGATAATTGCAAATAATGACTGCTATTCTTTGATACCTTATCTCATACTTGAAGTTGCAAAAAACCCTCCCTGTGAATAGATTTATTTGAAGTTAGTCTGTGCTTCCTGGTTCTCCTAAACATCAGCAGACAGCTCTCTGATGTAGTCCCAGGGAACACAGCAGCTACAAGAGGTGAATGATGTTAATGTGTCAGCAATTCAGTTGTGTTTGGCTGTTCCTCAAATAAACCAATGTGCCCAGTGTCTTCCTGTGCCTGATCAAACTGATTTCACCTCCATCCCTTCCCACTCCCTTCTAGATGCTTTTACTGATTCAGCCATCAGTGCTAAAGTAAATGGTGAGCACAAAGAAAAGGATCTTGAGCCGTGGGATGGAGGAGAGACCAGCGCTACTGAGGAGCTTGAGGCCCTGGAGACAGATGTTGTAAGTAATGCTTTTTTATTGGTTCTGATGGTCTCTAGAAAGCAGGCTGCTTCTCTGGATGTGCCTTGCAACAGACATTCCTTAGTTTTAATCTAGTAATGAGGTTGGGGCTAAAGATGCTGGCCTATATCACTGTATGTTCAATCTTTGCTAGCGACGGCCCCAGCGCTTTCTTAAAATTTGAATAGGAATATCTGGATTTCAAATGCCACTTTTGGCAAATATTGACAAGTGGCAGCTGCTGTGGTAAGGAACATGTTTGATTCAAGGACTGGCTGAAAAAGGAGCTTTTCTTAAGAACTCCACATTCAGCAACACACTGAAGTCACTTATGTTTAATCAGAGCGTTCCTGTCTGACGATCACTGCATCTGTAAATGATGGTGAAATTGTGCTTAGCTAACTGTCTCAGAGCTAAGATGAAGGAAATTAATAGAAGTCTGACCCATGGTTTAATAAGCACAGGTACAATCTCAGCAGATTACGCACCATTAGATGAAGAGTATGTTCTTAAATGGAGCTTCTTTGTATATCATAGCAGTCAGCTTTTACTCAATGGTGCATTCTTAGCAAGGTGTTCTGCTGCAGTGTGTAAAAGGCAAGAATGGAATCAAGTTATTGTGGAGAGTATTAACTTTGTCTTGGTGGAACAGTTACCCTGTCAATTTTGGTGTGTGTACTGTACAGCTGAGATTTGTTGGAGTACTTAACACTGTCAGTGCTTTTATGAAACATTCAAAATGTTTATCGTTTGTGAAGGTTAAAACCTTGAGTGCTCTAATAGCATACTTCATAAAGTGGGGAAGTTGCCCTGATCAACAGGAGTCTTCTGCCCGCGGTGTGTGTCTCAGATAATTGCATTAATAGTGCTTTTGGGAAGTATCAGTGCTTGTCATGGCAAGGGACGCTCCTAACGTTCAGAATTGTGTACTACATGTTAGCTATTAACTAGTACAGAGTGAGCATGGTGCTTTAAAAACGGAAACCAACCAACCACAAAACAAAAAAGAAACCAGCCTGGCTTTTTAGGATAAAGTACATACATCTGATGAACAAAGACCCCTGAAATAAGTTGTGGCTCTGCTAACTTTCTGGTATGAACAGTGAATTTGTAAGCCAAGACCAAAGAGCAAAAGGTTTGACTCCTACCACCAGCCCTTGGTTTTAAGGGAATGTGTTTCCAATGACATTTTGAAAAACAAGCATCATTTTCTTCTAGTCTAATGGATGGGATCCCAATGACATGTTTCGTTACAATGAAGAAAATTATGGTGTAATATCAACATATGACAGCAGTTTATCTTCTTATACGTAAGTTCCAAAATATTTTCTTATTAGATTTGTATTTAATGTTTTCCCTGGTGTGACAAAGCTTGTATTCTCAAGATAATTTCATATACTTTCTAAGGTTGTGGAATCAAATAACTGAAAAAAAAAATAATGAATAGTGCTTAAGAAACCCTGCCAGATTTCTGTGAATAGTTTATGTAGCAATCTGTATATATTCCCTTAAATGGGAACAGTTCATTCCCGTTGCAACATTTTCTGAATTTAGGCATGCAATAATGCTTAATTCTTAAAAAAAGCTTTTACAAGAGTGAAAAATACCAAATTGTGAAACTATAATGTGTCTTTATGTAGCTGCCACATGCATAGTTTGTGTTTAACCCAGCAGAACAGTCCGATTAAATGCTAATTTTATTGTGATTTTTCATAACGTAGGTATTGGAGTATTGGAATGCTGCTGCTATTTCAAGGGGGTTTGTGCTGTGGATAACTTGTTTAGCAGACTTGTGCAGACCTAAAGCTTTAGTTACAATATAATAACAACTTGAATATAGAAGAAGTATGAAGTCTGCTGTGCTTACTTTGGCAGCCTGGACCCATTCCCAGTAGTCTGCAGCTATAGTGTTCACTGCAACTACAACACAAACCGGTTGCAGATGTTGAACAGCCCTCATGAAATGTCTTTATTTTCCCACTCGTTTTACCCACAAAGTATAAAACTTGGTTGTGAATGTTCAGGAATTGCAGTGATTATTTTTATTTTCTATTCTTTTGTCTGCATATCTCCTGTTCAACATTATAGATGTAGTTTAACAAAAGCTTAATTGGTTTTTGTCTGCATCCCGTGGAAGCTGTTCCTAGAGCAGTGAAGTAAACCGAAGTACTCCATACTTCTGAACTTTAGTCTGCGATCTTTCCTTTTTATGAGTATAAATGGACACAAATTAAGAACATGAAGGTGGCTTTAAATTGCTGGAGACAAATTCCGTTATTTCCTAGCCAAGCAACTTGCTTTGCATTTTGTTGCTTTAGCTGGGAAACTGATTCTGATTTTCCAAGCATACGATGAGCAGCGGTCCAGCTACATGCTTACCTGTGCAACTGAAGGATTGTACAGGGTTTACTGTTCATTTTATCTTCCCAGAGCTAAGCATTAGCAGGTATAGTTTGTCAGTCTGCATAAAGACACAAGCTTGTGTTCTAGCAAGCACGCTCCTTGGCTGAGTTGATGGCTGCTGTGCTCACATGTATCTTAGTTGTGAGCCAGAGCTTTGTACTGGAGGCCCTGCTTTCTCTTTCATCCTCTTAGCCACCATTGATAATGGCAGCAGCTGGCCAAAAGTGTGTATGAGGAGGGGAGACTTCTGCTGCAGTAGCAGAGCTATTTGTTACAATTTGGCAAAGCCATTTGCTTCCATAGCCCTGCCACCAACGCTTGAGTAATCTTGCATATATTGTTTCTCCAACTACTTCCTTTGTTCTTTGTTTATATTATCCTAAATGTGTGCAGTACTGATTATCTAATACCAAACATTGCATGATCAGTCTCATCTCTACATCTCTTATTCTCAAGTAAAGTCAGTGAAGCAGCCTTCAGAACTTTGAATCAAAATCAAAGAACAAAGTTATTTCATAAGACCTAACACAAAAATTAGAACAGGTGAAAAACAGCAATGACAGATAGACAGAAGGAAGTGTCAGCTCAGTTGCATTCTTCTGCAGTTCATTATTTTAGTAATTCATTGCTCGTATATTGAGTTCTTATTCGGTGGCTTTCCCACAAGGGCTATGTATGCTTATTGCAGTGTGCTATTACCTAATATCGTAATACATAGAATGAATGGTTTTGAGGTTCCAGGACATGGCAAATGAGTCTTGAGTTTCTGGCCCCATGTTCTAAAGTACTGCATTCATCATTTCTGCAGTTACTCATAACTGGAAGAACTGAAATGCAGTGACTAGACTTATGGGAGGATTAAGTTTGTAACTCTTCAGTAGTGTTGAGGACTCTTACATCTATTGTGAATGTGTAAATTGCTAAAGAAATTCAAATTTGGTCTCTTGAATTGGCTTCCTATCTAAATAATGGGCTAAGGCCTTTTTGTTGCTAATGTGCTCAACCCTGTTAAAAGTTGGAGACTTTGCATAGCCCCTAAAGGGGAGGGGGAATCTGCGTGTCATATGGAAAAGCTCTGCATCCTGACCTCGGTTCTCTAGGCAGGTAAATGGCACTGATTTTGTACATAATGGCAAGCCAGTCCAGGAATATTGCTATCCTTAGAAAAGCATAGCAAGTCTCCTGGCTTAAAAGCAGTTTGTGTGTTATTTTCTTTTTTGTTTTGTTTTTAATTTAACCCGTCTAGAATTAATGCTATATAATTTTGTAGGTTCTTTGTACTTTTGAATTCGTTTCAGATGTTCTTTGCCTTCCATTGTCTTTCAGGGTGCCATTAGAAAGAGATAATTCAGAAGAGTTTTTGAAACGGGAAGCCAGAGCAACTCAATTAGCAGAGGAAATTGAATCAAGTGCCCAATACAAAGCTCGGGTTGCCTTGGAAAATGATGAAAGAACAGAAGAAGAAAAATATACTGCTGTTCAGAGAAATGCTAACGAGCGAGAAGGTCATGGTGTGAACACTAGGTACTTGCATACACTATGAATAGTATTTTTATTTAAATGATGTACATGTTTTGGTACAGTAGCAATTTACTCATTGAAACTGTGCTTTTTCAGCAGGACTGATTAGGTTAGGAGTCTTGTGTAAACAATCACTTGCTGGTTTTGGCACTTGTGCTGACTTGTACACCTCTACTTGGCCCTGTATTATCTGTAATGAAACAGACTTCTCCGTTCTGATATTTCACTGTGGTGAATTCATACCAAATTACAGGAAAAGGCAGTGGTTTCAGCATGTCATGGAGAGTTTCAGGCATTAGTACTAAAGCGTTCAGTGTCTGTGGGCTCTTGAGAAGTGGAAAGTGTAGTGAGTATCAAAGGATAATTCATGGGATGAATATTTGATCAACATCTGATTGTATTTTGAGCTTTTCTTGAGCTTGTTTTGAGAAAGACAGGAAGTATCAGCAAAGAGTTCTTAAACTCGTTATCTTCCAGATCTTCCTCAATACTGATAGAAATTTGCTGTGTTTCAGGGAAAGTAAATACGTTCCACCTGGCGGGAGAAACAGGGATGTCCTGTCCTGGGGAAGTGGAAGACAAAATTCACCAAGGATGGGCCAGTCTGGATCAGGCCCACCAATTTCAAGGTCTGGATCCCACACTTCAGATTTCAGTCCTAACTCTGGAGCAGATCAAAGAGTAGTTAACGGAGGCAAGTATCTGAAGTTGAAATTAGTGTGCCTTAGAGAAGTGCAATAAATTGCCTAATTAATGTTGAAACTGCATATGATATGGTTTTAGGATGTGTATTTAACAAGCTGCTCAGCATGCATCATTTAAAACAGAGGTGGTGATTTTCATCTGGGTTTAACGTATCGATAACAAAACATTCATTTGAATGCACTGTATGTAGCTTTGCAGAGCAGCAGTGTCACTTATTTTCTACCTTTGTCTTAGATGATGGTGCAGTCTGCAGCTTTAAAGATGAAAAGTTGCTTTTTTGTATTTTTTTTTGTACTACTGCTCAGCATTCTCTCAAGGAATAGCAATACTGACATCTAGTGAAAGGGAGGTGGTGGCTGTAATGGAGGAAGCATCCGCCTTCCTTTCTGGTGCTTGGATCAATTCTGCTTCCTGTTATAGAGTAGAAAGCAACTTGCTGGCTTCACCACAATGTGGGTGGAAAAACCATTGATGGGAAACTAGGAGAAGTTATTACAGGAAAATCAATCAAGTCTTCTCTCCAAATAGTTACTTGAGTATTTTCTGCTGGATGGATAGGTAACATTTATGAATGGACATCGCTAGGCACTGAATAGCGGAAATTGGTGATTTGTAAACTGAATACCAGTTTTTGAGAGATGGATTTTAGCCGTAGCCCGCCTTTGAGGCATTGTTTTTATATGTTAAAAGTACTATTAAATGAGATTGCTGTGAATTAAAAATAATAATAGTTTAAAAAGAAAGCATAATGCTCAAGTGCCTCTATCTGGAGACGAAGTCAGAAATATTTAAAGGTAAGTGAAACCTTCTTCTTAAATAGATTAAAAAGGATGTACAACTGAGCCTTTCCCGAAACAAGTTGAAATTTGTACTATTTGTGGTCTGTGCCATCCTATTACTTCGCTGAATCAACATCATACACTTAGCATACTCAAAATGGCTTATAAATAAAATGTCTTTGGTTTGAAAACAATGAGCCCTGTATCCTAGATTAAAATACCACATTAATACTGCAGGTAACTGATAGAGGCAGAGATGTCAGGATTCAGACACTGAACACCGCTGTTTTTTGTAAAGATACAGCTCCTAGAATTGGTACTGCTCATCATTTGGTTTGGAAGTAGCAGTTTGTGCATTCAGTCCTACACATGAACTGCTGTACAAGAACCTCTGGTAGCTGATGGAGGACCGATGCGTACTGTAGAACATATATATGATAGGCTAACAGATCAAACTTTACTGTCTATTCCTTAGTAGTATTTGTAGATCCTAATTAACCCTTTGGGGAGTTTGTGACATTCAGATATTAAATTCGACCCGAAGCAGAGACAAGAACCTTACGGAGACTATTTTATTGGTTGCAGAAATAAATTAACCTACCCCCAAAGGGTTAAACGTGAGAAATCATTTTGTCATATTTTACTTTTTTTTTTCTGTTGACCTTTTTCCCCATAATTTTTCTTTAGTTTTTATACTTTCCTTCATATCATTTGTTCTGTCAGGTGTTCCCTGGCCATCGCCTTGCCCATCTCCTTCCTCTCGCCCACCTTCTCGCTACCAGTCAGGTCCCAACTCTCTTCCACCTCGGGCAGCCACCCCTACACGGCCGCCCTCCAGGCCCCCCTCGCGGCCCTCCAGGCCCCCGTCTCACCCCTCTGCTCATGGTTCTCCAGCTCCTGTCTCTACTATGCCTAAACGCATGTCTTCAGAAGGTACAATACCACGATTTGTTCATGTTTTTGTTTGTCTTTGTTTAACTCCTTTGTGAGTTTAATTACAAAATTGTTTTTCCTCTTCATTACTTAACCTATAATTTGTGTTTAACTTTAGTTTATCAGACTATTTCTATTAACCTTTTTATTTGAAGAGCTTTACAAAAACAAAATAAAGCTGTGAAATTTCCCAAGTTGGTATGAAATAAACTCAGCTTTGTAAACGCTGCTCAGTGTCTTAACCAACAACAACATGCAGGACCCGATAAGTATAGAGAGCACTGTTAGGAATACCAAATTCTAAAAATCTAAAAAATATATGAAGACAGTCGTATCACAAAAAGCAGTTTCAAATTTAACTAAAATGATTCAATCACCTTTTGTTTATTAAAAAAAAAAAAAAAAAAAAAAAGAACACTATATTTAAACAAGTGCAGTGTGGAATGGGATAGGATGAGCTGCTTCAAAGGTATATCAGTAGAAAACATGAGGTGTAAGTTTGCATTGAGGCAGGACAAGTCCCTGGTAGCCAGATATATGCAGGGAAGCTTTGACACATGATCCTTGGTAACTGTATGCAGTAGAATCTGAACTAAATGTATTTGTACTCTGAGGGTACAGTAAAGAGAAATCTTTTAAATTTTTAAGTGCACTCAAAAAAAAAAAACCCAACCCAACCTGTCCTGCAATCCTGGAAAAATGTAAACTGGTTCCCTAAGCTCCCTGGAAATGTGCATTCTCTCTGCTATTGTAGGCTCTGCTGGAGCCAGGTGAGAGAAGCGTGCTCATTGGATCAGTAGCATGTTCTACAGCTTGCCTGATAAATGCTCAGCATGATCCATAACTGGAAAGTGGACAGTAGCAAACATGTCTGCATGGTGTTCTGCTGCCAATTAAATTTGTCAGTGTGAGATTTCTTTGAAGTAGCAAGATATAAAGAATCCGTGTACAAATTCAGTTATTTTTTGAGTACTTGTGATTGACTTGTCAGGCATGCAGTGAACTGCTTACTGCAACATGAGAATTGCTCGGAAGTGTATTCTGTAAAATACTTGCCTGTGTATAATTTGGATTCAAGCGTACTTTAGATTCATGATTAAAATAGAGGCTAATGTTTAAAGTTTTATATAACCAGAAGAGATATTTGGTATTTTAGAGCCTTATATAAATGAAACCAGGAAATTGCTACCTGTACTTCTGTTACTGATCTAAATGAAAAATGAACTGTAATCAGCCAGATTGTCTTATGCTCATGCACCGTTTTTCCTTTTAGGGTATCAGCATTTGAGTCTGATCTTGAAAGAAAATGTTGTTAGGATGTAGAGACTGTATGGCTGCTTAGACTTGAGTATAACTTTTCTATGGCAGCTGTATAAACTGTTCAGAATTACTGTATTCTCTTATGACTTCAGCTTCTGGTGTTAAACATGCATGACTGGAACCATGGGATAACAATAACTTGTTTAGTTGCAATTTTGCTGACTTGTTAATGAATTGTGACCTGCTGCAGGCAATTCAGCCTCTGTGCAGAATGATCTGCTGGAATTCCCCAACAGCGTTGGTCAGCCAGTGTTGGCTGCTGCTCTCTAAATCAATGTTTGGCATCACTGACCACCTGACAAAAATAATGCAATCTTTTTGTTTTGTTTTGTTCTCTTGAAAATGTTTGATGGCCCAGAACTGTGATCATCCAGCAGGAGATGGGCCACTAATTTATTTTTGGCTTTTCTCGCTGTAAGCAATATTGGATGCTTGGATTCAAATATTGTAAATCACTTCTGGTAAAACTTACAGACATCAATGAATATGCTTTTACTTAGTAAGGTAATGAGAATGCTGCTAGTCTGGCTGGACCAATGACTCGATCTTTTTGGTCTCACAGATCCCTGGTTCTAGTCTATGCCAGTGTGATTGTATTATTGCGAGTTACTAGCTTAAATCCACTTCTATAAACAGACAGTATACTTGAGTATGCTTTGTGATGGATGTTGAGTACTTATTGTGTGGGGTTGTCTTCTTTTTCCCAGGGCCTCCACGGATGTCTCCTAAGGCACAACGGCACCCTCGAGGTCACAGAGTCTCTACTGGTAGGGGTACAATTTCAAGTGGCTTAGAATTTGTATCTCATAATGCACCAGGGGAAGCATCTACTACTGCAGTGGCACGAGGCAGCCCTTCAGGTGGGACGTGGTCATCAGTTGTCAGTGGGGGTAGGTAAAGCTTGGCTTATTGCAGATGGCTTGCCAGGGGTACCTTAGAGTCTTAATGCTAAGCAGAGTACTGCGTTTCTAGACAATTCAGGCTCTGAATACACTGGTCTGCTAACTTAGCTTGCTTAGATGTTGCTGGAGAAGGATGTTACCAGGTAGTTTAGTGAAACAACTGGTGAGTTGATGCTTAAAGTATAATATTGTCTGAATTGCAGAGAGGGTAAGTCAGTTGCTGTATGAAAGGAAGGAAAAATGTGGGAATTAGTTGTTGAAAGAATTAAACTTCTGGCATGTTATTGAAGGAGATGAGAAAAAGTTAGATGCTTTACTACTGAATCTGGTTAGTGACAGTATAGCTGGATTGTAATGGTTTACAAAGGTGTGAGGCATTTGGGCAGAGGAAGGCTGGCATTACAATGCCATTTTCTTTAAAAAACGATGCAGATTTCAAGTGGTTGCTTTGTGTTTGTCATAAGTACTGTAGTAGCAGATGAAGTCAATGTCTTCTGAATCAGCTAACTTTTTTTTTTGTTGTTTTTTTTTTCATGTTTGACTTTAAATGTAAAGCTCAGTCTTGTGACAGCAGCCCTGGTTTTGTAGTTGGGACTGTGTTCTGGTCAGTCGTCAGCAGCTGAGCGCTTTCTTGATTCCAGGTGCAAGTGAGCAACAGTTCAGAGTCTGATACTTCTTAGTGGTGTTAGAATTCTAGAGAATGGCAATGGGAAGGCATTTTTTAGAAAGCAAATATGACTTACTGCCTAACGCATAGACAACCCCATCGGCCTGGTTGCTTTGTGGAAAAGTTCTACAAGCTTCTGTTCTGGCATTCTCTCCAATTCATCTTTCCTCCCTACCCCAATTTTATATGGCAGTGACATGCAAATAGAACTGTTAAACAACTTACTTTTCTTTCTTCTTGCTCACTTGAAGTTTATGTATGAATGTGTGACATAAAGGAACTAACTAGCCACTGTGTGATGAGCAGGAAGCAGGAGGTACAACTTACCTTTTAAAGAATAATATACAGCTTTCTTCGCTGCTTTAATGCAGGGACAAAAGTGGACATCAAATCTTCTTTCAGTGAGATATGCTGGGTTGTTTTTGTTATTTTTTTGCAGCTGGCAAACCTCCAAAGGAGGGCATGCTGTAAAGTGGAAGGTGGTGGTTGTTTTTTTTTTTTTTTTCCCCAGCCTTTCAAAAAATGTTTTGTATCTGTTTGTATGGAGATACAACCACCTTTTTCTTTTCTGTCTGAAACTTTGTTAATGTGAGCTCTTGTACCACTGAGGGACAAGAGACCACATTGCAGTTTCTTGGTGGATCTGCAGAGCAGTGATGTATGTTAGGGGACAATATGCAGGAAAATGGCACTATTTATCTGAAATGCTGCATTGTAAAGGACTAGGAGATGTACCTGGAAGGTAAACAGGTCGTCAGTCACTAGATAATGTTCCATTGAATATTTTAAAGCATGTTCTTAGTCATTTTAAAATTAAGCAAACTGCTGAGCAAATGAGGAAACTTATCCTATAACTGTTTTTTCCTGTTTGTTTCTAGTTCCAAGATTATCCCCTAAAACACACAGGCCTAGGTCTCCAAGGCAGAGCAGCACTCCTGCAGGACCAGCTCTGCCTTCTCCTCAGCCTGGTACTATTCCCACTGAATCTGTTGCCATGCCTGTTCCAGCTGCCTCTCCGACACCTGCCAGCCCTGCATCCAACAGAGCAGTTACCCCTTCCAGTGAAGGTGAGTAACCCTCACTAGCTGGTAGGTGCTTCCCTTGCCGTATCTCTGAAAATGAAAATGCCTTTACAAGACCAAAGCCGCTTTATTAAATGATGGGAAAAATTCCGACTGATGTGTTTGATTTCTCTATGTACTCAGTTCCTTTTTTCCCCGTGATGATGACTTTAAAGTAAGGTTCAAAAGGCTTTTTAGTTAGACTGTATACTTAATTTCCTCTGCCTTTTAGGAGGTGTGGAAGTATGGGTGTTTGACCTAATTTAGGACTTTTTTTTTTTTTTCAAATGGAATTTTTTGCTGTTTTCTCATTTGAAGAAACTCAGATCACTGATTTCTTAGAATATGATGAGCGTAGTGAAAGAACAAACATTTCAAGAGCACAGTCATAGAGATCTGACTCTCAAATCTTTGTAAAATTACATATGAAGGGCTTTTCTATGGGAAATAATTTCCTTTCATTTTAAAGTTTTTTTTCAGCCTAGCTAAGGATCTGTGTGTGATTGGGAGGAGCGTGGACTGGGGCACTTTCATTTGGCTTAATAACCGTAGGATGGGCAAAGAGGAAGGACAACTCTCGAGTCCCTAAAGAGATAGCAGAAAATGTGTAACATAGAGGTTTTCTTTTGTAAGCTAAACATGGTTAAATCTCTCTTTTGTTCCTATCTTGTCATCTCTTTTTAATCAGTTTTAGTTGTGTACCAGAGAATAACTTTGGCAATTTCTTTTCTAGCTAAAGATACCAGGCTTCAGGACCAGAGGCAAAATTCTGCAGCTGGAAACAAGGAGAATATAAAGCCAAGTGAGACTTCTCCTAGTTTTCCTAAACCTGAAAGCAAAGGTTGGTATCATAAGTTTCCGTAAGTATTTGAGTGATGTATAATTCTGAGCACTAAACCTGCTATATTGACTAGTTTAGTTAATGTTTTAAGGAAGACTTTGAGCCAGTCTATCTTGGGTGTTGTATAGCGAAAATGAAATCGTGCAGTTCTAAAGTGACAGAGACCTACAGTTTTAAGTGTTGACTCATTTCATCTACTCGCAGTATAGAGACATTCGTGTAGATGGTGTGTTTTTTGTTTTTTTCCTTTTTTTCTTTTTCCTCCTGGTCTGGATGGGGTTTTTACTTAGAGCTGTGCACACAATACTTCTGGTTATTGTCATCCATGCAGTTTTTTATAACTACATGTCTTCCTATTATGCCTTAACGTTGCCTTTTTCTCTGCAGCACTGCTTGTTATTGCATTTCTCATAAAAATCTTTTTACATTGTGAAACTTGATCAGCATTTCAGCTTTAACTGGTATTTTTTAAATGCTGGCATGTTATGCTTTGAGGGTTCTATTGCATACTTCTTTGTGTTCATCTGGGTTCTGCTGTCCTTATACCTCAGGGCTTCTGTCTTAGTGTGTAATGTGTTAGAGCTATAGATGTGTCAGTTACATAATGCCATGCTTTTGCAGACTATTTCTGTGTCCTCATACATGCAGTTTTTGGGATGATATCAAATTGCAGATAAAGTGAGGTAGCTGTATTTCATTTGTAGATATGCAAGCATTATCTTTTTGCAAATTTAGAAATGTGGGGGTTATAGGTGAAAACTTGAATTAGAGATGGTTGGACAATTCTGGTCTTGTGTTTGGCAGGTGTATCTCCAATTGTTTCAGAACATAGAAAACAGATTGATGATTTAAAGAAATTTAAGAATGACTTTAGGGTAAGTTTCTCTGTGTGCTAACTTAATGCTATCATAGCTCTCATGCATCCAGATTTATTTAATGAACTGAATACATTGCATATGTTAATAGGGAAACATTTCCTTAAAACTTGCGCTCAATTTGTGAAAATGTCCATAAGAGCTCACACTGGATGTTATAAAATTCATTGCTAAGTCTTGCTTGTCTGATTGCCTAATGCACAAGTGTGCATATCAGCTTAAATACCATACACCAAAAATGCTGCTCGAAACCTGTGTGATAATTAGGTACAGAGAATTAACGCATTTATGCTGTGTTTGAAAAAGCTGCTTCAAAGTTGAATGGAAGGTTTTGCTGAGGAAAATTGGAGACAGATATCTGCTGTTCCACTGTGTGTTTCCTGGTTGTAATGATTTACTAAATCAAGTCAGCTTTTCAAGAGTTACTGTTAAATGACATGGAGGGGGCTGAGTCTGAGGCGTGGTCTTAAGCTTTCCTGCCACTTCCTAATCAACATGTAGGTCAGACAAGCCTCTGAATCGCTTCTTGCAGAGTGTAGGCTTAAAATGTTGTCAGGGTTCTTTTTTTTTTTTTTCCCTACCAGAAATATGTGTTTGAAAAGGTCATTTCCAATGATTATGGTCTATAGGACTGTACTGTACTCTGTGATGGCGTTAGGTTGTCGTTCCTAGTTATGTGTATAAATTTAATGGACATATACCTTGGGTTCTTTTCCAGTTACAGTCAAGTTCCTCTTCAGATGCAGTGGATCAGCTGCTAAACAAAACCCGAGAAGGTGAAAAATCGAGAGATGTAGTTAAAGAAAAGACAGAACCAGCCCCTAAAGAACCTATCATAGAAACTGGCAGTAATACTAATTCTAACGGTGGCAGTAGCAAACCCAATAGTCCAAGTATTTCTCCATCAATAAGTAATAGCTCTGAGCAAAAGCGAGGGCCTGAGGTAACTTCACAAGGTGTACAGACATCTGGGCCTGGAAGCAAACAAGATAAAGAGGATAAAGAGGAGAAGAAGGATACTTCTGAGTGAGTAACTATGTCTTTTAGAGTAAGCAAATCTGTTATTAGCATTTAATTGTTAGTACAAAAGCTATTACGAACATGTAATATCCTAATGTTTATATGGCTGATGTAATTTGTCCCTTAATTGAGCAAAGGAAACAGCAGATGAGATGCCTGTGCTGAATGAAAACCATCTTATGAGTCAGTGGTAGAGCTGCGAGTATAGCTGTAGTCCTCTTGATGTCTGTTCTATGTCTAGATGATGATTTAAGTGTTTTCCTGCCTCATGTGAACTGAAGTGTCAACAGCGGGAAAACTTCTTTATGGAGAAGTGCAGTGAGAGTAGTGTCACTGAGAGTGGCTTTTTGTATGCTGTGTTGTTTGAGTTCTCAGAAATCTGACTCACAGATGGAAATGAAATATTTAATCTCTGTAGATTTTTAATTGCTAGGAAGTTTTGCATATGTGCTGTAATGGAATAATGCTCAGTGTTATTTTTTGCTGTTCTTTATGTTTAGGCAAGTTAGAAAATCAACACTTAATCCTAATGCAAAAGAATTCAACCCTCGATCTTTTGCTCAGGTAAGTTATTTGATACTGTTTAACATTTGCTCAGAGGCAAACCTTTTACTTGGAGTACAGTCACGCTAATCTTACACATGCATTGCTGAACTCTGTTTGTAGCCGAAGCCTTCTACTACACCAACCTCCCCTCGCCCACAAGCTCAACCAAGCCCTTCCATGGTGGGCCATCAGCAGCCAACTCCAGTGTACACTCAGCCTGTTTGTTTTGCACCAAATATGATGTACCCAGTTCCAGTGAGTCCAGGCGTGCAGGTACAGTGCAGCATGTGATGTAAATTTCTTTACTCTTTTCAGATGATTGTCAGCCAAGAGGGGAGACTTAGGACATCTAAGTTAAGAGAGCGCAATGGTACACTTTGTATTACTCCTGTAAATACAGGAACAATTACATTGTTGTTCAGTTTTAGCTGTGTAAATACTGACTTTCCCCCCAGTGGCCTTTCAACCTGAGAGCTATAATAGTCTCAAACACTTGTAAATTCCAACAGCTGTTACTTGCATTTATTGTTAAGCTGTGCAGACCTCCTCCCCCTTGCTTCCAGCACAGTACTGCTAGCTTAAGTTTTAAGCAACTGGTTTTTTTTGTCCTCAGCTTCCAGCTGTGTCCCACTAATTTCTGGCCATTACAGAGATCACTAGGCTTCCAGACCTAACTGCTATAAAGTTGTCTGATTTAATACATTGCTTGCAGTAGCAATGCTAGCATTACTTGGCTGGTTGTTGCAAACCATATGGTCTTGGTTGGATGTACGTGCAGACTTAGTCACAGTGGTGAAAGAAAACATAGGTTAGGCAGAGTTCACTCAACTGTATTTGAAATCTGGAATATTTTTTTGTCTCTCCTCCTTTTGCTCAAAATGGTTGTTGGTTATTAAAAAAATGTGGCTAGCAGACCACATTTGTGGTTAAAGGGTTTGGTAGTGGAGGAAGAGATCAATCTTGTGCTAACTTTGCTCTGATAATGTGTTAACAAAACACTCAGTATGCTCAGAATGTGTTAATGAGTAATTTAGTTGTCAGCTTCAACAAGGTCACAAGAGCTCTTCTTGTTTGGAATAAAGGACTTCTATGAGGCTTCAGTCTTATGTTTAACCTGAGGCATTACATTTGTATAAATAGTCTCTGAAAAGAGTTTGAAAACTAGGATATGGTGGGTCTTGAAACCAATTTCATGGTAGAAACTTATTACAGAGAGTTCTGATACGCCATGATGTATGTTGTGTTTGTTACCTAACCGTGTCAGTAAAGTTTAATGAAGAAAAAAGGGCTTCTAATGTTATTAGAGGTCACTGTATTTCTTTTTCATTTTTTGACTCAGAGTAAAACATCTGAAAGCTGTTAACCCCAGCACAGAAACATGCACATTTTTAAAAGGAATATTGAGCTTAAACTCCTCCTTCTGTTTCAGCCTTTGTATCCTATACCCATGACACCCATGCCAGTGAACCAAGCCAAGACATATAGAGCAGGTAAAGGTGAGAATAATACTGCCTGTTTGGTTCTTAGTTTGCATGCAGCATGAACAAAATAACAAATGTTTGTGTATTTTCTAACCCACGTGCTTTTGGTTTCAAACTGAGATTTTAAATACTATTCTTAATGAAGGTGAGTTGAGTGGAAATAGTCATTTCTATCTAGGTAATGTGATTTGGCCAAGTCCATTGTAAGTTTGAGTAGCATGACGTTTCTGCTTTTGGAATTTGATTTAACAAATTGGAAAAGGTTTCTGTTACTCGGAAAAATAATGTAAGCTGTTTTTCTTCTTATTCGTTATAAATTATTACAGATTTGTTTAAAAGGGAACTTGCTGTATTCTTTGTACTGATTTGCAGCAGAGCCCTGAGTGGTGCCTTAACAGTGTTTTTGTCACTGAGAAGAATCTCTTTTTTTCAGAAGGAGTATAGTTACGCATCTGCAAATAACCTTTTCTTGGTTCCAGTTTGTTCTTTTGCATTCCCTCTGCAACAGTAACTGAACAGCTGGACTAACAATGCCATGGTTTTAGCAAGTGACACCTGTGGCTGTGTGTGGTGAGATGCACTCATCTCTTCAGCGCAGAGAAGGAGCAAAAACCCACAGTGGTCTTGTTTTCATAGCCCTGTTTCAGATACTGCTCTAATTTGACATAGTGCGTGCTTTCTCGCAGCGTTGTACAGTGGCTCATGATGGTAGGTTCCAGTGCTGCAGCTCAGCTGCTGCTGTAGGAAGTTATTTGAAAGAGCAGTTTTGCTGTTTAGAAGTAAAGAAGTGGCCTTTTTGAAAGCAGGGAAGACAGAAACCTGCAATGTACTTCTGCTTTAAATACACTAGCTTCACTGTGGTCTGACTAATGAAATCTCTTGGTTGCAAATGCTGATTGTTTTAATTAGAAGCGTACTGATGAGTACTCCTGCCCTGCGAGGCCAGTCTCTGTTCTGAATTCCTTTCCAGTGTCAGTGTTTCCTCTGTATCCGTTCTGTGTGCAACATAGTGAAGAAGCTGCATGAGTTCAGTGCCTTTACCCTCTTCAAGTTGTATTGTGTATTTACTTTTTTCATTTGCTGATTTGCAGTGTAAACATAATCATTATTCAGTGAATTTACTGACATCTTCAACATTTCCCTCTCCCTCTCCCTAAGAGGTCTGACAACATTGCACTCTGCAGTGGGAGTTTACAGGTGCTTGAGTTAGCTTAGTTATTAATTACACCCTCACTACAGCAAACAGGAGCTCAACCGGACCTATCATGCCCTGTTGCTTAGTCCCACAGTATGGCACTCTGCCCTCTAAACTTTTCTCCCCTCCAATTATTTCTATTCCTTTTCTTCCTGTGGATTGATTTGTCCCCTTCAGTGTAGACTGTGACCTGAGAGTTATTTTATGCTATCCTGAAGGATAGCACAGAGATTAAGAGATGCAAATACCTAAAATTGCAGCTGTGTGGAGACCTTTATTCTTCTCTGCCATGAGCACAAGTAATGTTAACACTCAGCTTTCCAGTTGATGGAGCAGTTGCTGAGTAGTTCCCATAGAGGATAAATTAAGCCTTTTGAAGAGGATAGGATCAAACTGAATTAATGTAGGTGTCCTGATATAACCCTTCTCTCGTTGTTGATTCTTGTCAGTCTCTTTCTCTCTTCACCTTTCTTTCTTCACAAAATAAACAGGCCTGAGTTTGTGGCTGTGTATATGTTTTTTAAAAGACAGTGATGACAAATGTTTCTTAGAGGAACTCCTTTTTGTGTCGTTGCTTACTGATAGAGCTGTAATACGGAGGTTAAAAATGAGAGCTGAGGAGCTTCCGTTTGGTAACAGTGGCACTGTAATGTAAAAGCTTTCAGTAAGACTAACATTTTTCATCCTGTATTTCTAATGCGTGGCGCTTTTTGCTTTGCAGTACCAAATATGCCACAGCAGCGGCAAGACCAACATCATCAGAGCACCATGATGCACCCTGCCTCAGCAGCAGGCCCTCCAATTGTAGCTACACCACCTGCTTATTCAACACAGTATGTTGCATATAGTCCCCAGCAGTTTCCTAATCAGCCTCTTGTGCAGCATGTGCCACACTACCAGTCTCAGGTAAGAGTTCTTTTGGTGTATGTGATATGGCACGACAAATATATAAGTGGCTCAATCCCAAATACCACATTGTCTCTGGTCTTAAGAAGTCAGTCAGTCTGGAAGGTTTCTCTATTCTGGAGCGTATTTGGTATTGTAATGTGCTTCAAAGCCTTTAACGGTTTTAAGGTCAATTTAGAAGTTGTCATTTGTTATTGATATTACCTTTTTGAGCAATTCCTTTCTGGTCGGAGGCAGGACATCTAGTTATGCTCTGAAAATAAACAAATCGTACTCTTAGTTCAAAGGCTTTTTAATAAACATACTTAATTGGATAAATATATTATTATTTACATAAGCTTACGTAATTAGAGTGGCAGAAATTAGACATGCCAGTGGTTTTTGTCAGTTTCTAATCCACTGCAGAAAACATCCTTATGTTCTTAGAGCGATTGGGATAAGCCTGTTAGTATGAAATTCTTGGTTTGCCCTGTGTTTTCAGTAAGGCCCAGCTACTGCTCTTTCTAAATACGTAATTATTGTTTAGATCAGACTAGTTTCTTGTAATTATCTTAACTGCCTGTTTTTTCTTATTTCTGTTGAATGCAGCATCCTCATGTTTATAGCCCTGTAATACAGGGCAACGCTAGAATGATGGCACCACCAACTCATGCACAGCCTGGTTTAGTATCTTCTTCTGCAACACAGTATGGTGCGCATGAACAGACGCATGCTATGTATGGTAGGAAACGTTTTGTGTTATATGTAACTTTTTAAGCTCTTATGTTGTGCAGGGATATATTTAAATCTCGAGTTTCAAATATGGGTATCACTCAAAATTACACCAGTAAATGTGGTTTATATATCATAAGATGATGAGCAAAGCATTGAAAACTGAGCCACCTGGTTAAAATGAAAACTCGAGTGTGCTGATTTCAGTAGGATGCCAGAGTGACCAAGATGAAATTTCAAGCTGGGAGCTGCTAAAGAATATCTGCTGAAAGAAGTTTGTTCAAGTTCTCTTGATGCCCTTGACACAACATCCCTTGATTGTTTCTTGTTTATAAGTAGGACTGGTTTTATTGCAAGGCTATGACCTCAGTTTCAAAACTTGACTTTAGTTCTGACAACTAGTGAAATGCTGTCTTTATGGTACTACTAGCATTATTAACAGTATGAACACTACTGTCTAAGCAAAATAAAACTTGTGTTGCTTACCTTTCTTTTTCGGTAAGTCAAGATTTAAGTATTTCAAACAACTCATGTATTGCTTTGACTTTGGTCTTCAGCATTATCAGATGAGCATATTTCACTTAGAGTGAAATGGCGAAAATGTGGGTTTCCTTGTTACAAACTATAATGTGAGAACTTCTAAAGCATTACAAATGTATGATAAATCAATGCCCCTTTTGGAGGGAAAGCCTCACTGCAAAACATGCTATGGAAAGAGGTAGAATCAAGGTTGCTAGAAGGCTTGAAAATTGTCATAAATTGTCAAAACGACAGATGGTCTCTTGAAAACATGGCATTTCAATACTTGTTACAGCATCTGAGGAAGACTTTTATTGGGTCACGTATATTATTGACTTAGATTCTAATAAAAGATTTTCTGTACCTTTAGACATCTTTGTATGTTTTCCGGTGCTTAGTTTTACTCTAATACTTAATGGAATTCCATGATGTGTCATGAAAACTTAACAAGGCTAAAAATCTGAAATTTAGTGTGAAATTCATTTTGATTTAAACAAATCTGTGTCTTACCCATCTGAAAACATCCTGTCAGATCTCTGCAGTAATATGGTAACATAGTAAAGAAACAAAAATAATAGAGAGAAATCTTTTTTTGCTATTTGAAAGAACACCTCAGCTCATTTGTAATAAAGTTGAACTGGGAAGCTACATGAAGAGCTGAAGTCTTTCTCTCACAGGTCCTTACTAAATGTATCGCTTTGATCTTTTCAACTCTTGTGCTTGAGGTGTCCGTGTAAACAGATCTTCTGTTTGCTTTTTCATTAGATTAAATAGAATTCTGATACAGTGAATGATCAAAGGCTTTCAGACCTTTATTGATGAAAACTCTCCTCTCAAACCCTGATTAAAATAAAGCTAGATGTGAGAGAATCTCAGAAGCTTCATTCAGAATGGTTGCTTGTTACTTCCTAGCAATTTCCCACTGTGCACCATCCTTCTCTTCCATAAGCACTGGGTTCTACAGCATTGAAGTAGAAGCCTTTTCCACTTGGTTGGCTCTGATCAGAAGTCTGCATAGTTTTTTCACTGAGATTCTAACTTACCAGAGTTAGTTCTCATTTTGTGTTGGTTTTCTGGCTTATCTGTTGTAGCTATGTGACCAGATACCAGTATGCGCAATTAAGCTGGGTCAAAATTGAGAATTCTTTAATATTTCCTTCCACGTAATTCAAACAGTACTTTTCCAAGAGCACCTAATTTACAGAAATTGCATGTCTTTGTGTTCTTTCAGCTGCCTACTGGTGACTCTTCCAAACATTTTCCCACCTTCCCAGTAAATCATCAAGCACTTAAAATTCTTGTTTATAGAAAACATTTGGCCCAGTTGGATCATGAACTCCATATGAGACACTTTTTTTTTTTGGTCCTGCCATGTGTAAATGTGTTTATTGCCTTGTGAACATGGATTGACTCAAAGTTTACAGTTAGTTACCCATGGAGTGACTTCAGGTGTAGTGCATCACTCTCAATTCCCAGGTTTTGCAAGGCTTTCATGTGTTACTCAAAGACCTTGCCTAGGCTGATGATATTTCCTGAACGTGTGTCCATCTATAAGATAACTGGCTTCCGTTTATCAATATGTGCCTGCTTGGAAGAAATGTAGAATTGCCTAAGGTAGTAGATGAATGCTGCTTATGGAGTGAAGTGCTGACAAGCAACTTGCTGGAATCGTTCCCTTCAGTTTGAGTGAGAGGTAGTTTTGAATGGTAATATACAAAGGTATTTATAACTTACATTCCGTATTTTGGGGATCTTAAGCTTACCTATGGAATCTTTGAGCTAAATATACCACCACACACTGATTCTGAGTCAAATTTGGTCCTCTTTTGGAAGCAGTTTGAAAATCCAGAATAACAACTTCCTGAGAAACAGCCATTGCTGCTTTTGATTTCGGAGCATTTGCTCAAGCAAGTTCTCACATTTCCCTTTGGCTCTTTAAAATAGCAGTCTGATCTATTTTTATTTTTATTCTCTGACTTCCCTCCCCACCCCCCGTTCGTATCTGGACTCAGTGGGTTACAGTGTCCTTTTATCCTTCAAGGTTCTGGTGCTTCCTTTGAGATAATTCTTGCGAAATTCACCCCATTTTTTTCCTGTGTATGTGGTAGAAAGAAGATGTCTCCAAGGACAGCTGCGCTGAGCCGTGGGGGTTGGGGCACTGCTTATGAGGTGTTCTTAAGGTGTGAAATGTTTTCTGGTGAGCTCTGAAACTCCATCTTCTTCAATGGTTTGGGACAAGTGAATGCCTGTGGCAAGCAGCAGCTGCCTGGCAGTGAGGAGGAATGCTTGTTGGTCCTCACTGCCGCGAGTTTGGTTTTTGTTTTCGTTCCTGTCTCAGGAAGTGAGTTCTCAATTCCAAATACACATAGTGACTTACACTTGTTGATCTGCACTTTTTCATTTTGAAGCAAAATATTTTTGTCTAATGGGATATTTCTGCACTTCTGGGATTTCTTTGCAAGTGCCCTGCTTGTGTTCCCAAACTGCTGCTGACAAGAGAAGCAGAGAAGCCTTGCAGCTCAGCTGCACTCACCACAGGCCCATTTGAACACACAAAAGGAATGTGTAAATCCTTGGGCTTTCCCCCTCAGAACGTGATGGGGATGGCTCACACAGCCCTCTTTCACCTTGTCAGCCAGTCAGACCATACAGATGGCTCTTACACATTTCAACTCGTAAGTTCTGGAGACACGAGCTTCCCTTAGCAAGGGAAGTTGACACGCAGGTTCTGCTGGAGCAAGGCAGCACGCACGCTGATAGCTGCCCCACGCACACCCCATCACACCGACCCATCCTCACCCTGCACGTAGGTTTCAGGACACACCACCTTCCACAAAGTGTTGGCTCTGTACGGTCCATATTGCTGCTCTGGTCAAGTTTGATGGCTCACAGCTTGCTCCTGTGTCGCCCAAAGACACGGCTTGTCCCGTGGCGTTGGCAGAAAATCTGGTTATCTAAGCTGAGGGTGGATGTATTCTTGTGCCAATTAATTGCTGTGTTACCATGTAGCTGAACTGTGTATGCTTGTAGATAACTGGAATTCTCTGAAAAACTTAACTTTTGTGTTTAAAAACAAAACAGAAACTTGTGTAAAACCAGACCTTGGTTTTATACAGATGCATTTCCTGTTTTTTGTGCTGTCATTCCTGTCCCCATTCTCCCTTCCTCTTTCCCCTTCTGCATATGTTTTGCTGGTCTGGTATTGTCTCTAACTTTATCTGGTTTCTGTCTCAGCAGTAGAGTAAATTCTATTACCCTGATAGTACAATGGTGGATATAATGTAAGCTTCAAAGGATTCTCCAGGGACTAAGTGAATCAGTCACCAAAGGTGTCTTGGAACTGTTAATAATGACAGTGAAACAGTTGAACAAACAAGGGGGGCGATTTATGGTTTAATGTAATTACATTTTAACCTTCTTGTTACAGTGGATTGTAATAGATCATGAATTGACGTAAAGTTTATTTGTATTAATACTAAATTAAGAACTGAAGACCTCAGTTTCACAGTGTAGAAGGAAGGCTTACCTGAGACTCGTGTTGTTTCATCTCCACTCAGTTGTAAAACTAAATATCCAACCCTAGTATCAACTAAGTAAATAAGAATATCTGCATGATTCTACGGTCTTTTTTAAAAACAAAAGACACTGACCTTTCCAGAAGACGGGAAGCATGCATGCGGCAAGAGGCTAATTTACCTTTCTATTTCCCAAATTCAGCATGTCCCAAAATACCATACAGCAAGGAGACAGGCCCTTCTTTCTACTTTGCCAGTGAGTTGGGTTTTTTGTACTAATTTTGATTGTACAGAAAAGCACTATCGAAAGAACAGATGTTAAACGAATGGGACGTGTTGAGGGGAACAGGTTTCCTTGCACCAAACCAGCATGTAGAAAAGGCAGGGAAGTTCCTTTCAGCGGAAGAGCTGTTGAACTGATTTAAAATACCACAGGAACGTGCTTTTTGTTGTTTTGTTTGATTAACATGTTTTAACTTCAGTTAAAACACTCTCTTCATCTGCAACCAGAAATGAGTGCCATGTGTGGACAGCTTTTCCTTAGGTGAACTCTTGTTCCCTTTCTTCCGTGGCCCAACTGGGATGTAAGACTTTGCAAGTTAATGAACTTCCTTAAAAGGAGGAGTGCCTCATCTCTTTAGAAGGCTGGAGTTCGAGTTCAGAGTCCCTGGGAGGAATTCACTCAAGCTGCAGCCAGGGTGAGGGACACTGTTTGCATCTCTGTGCTGACCCTGCAGACGTTGTTATAAGCAAGCACTAAGTAAGAGAGCCCCTGACATCTAACAAGCAATGCTTTGGTGTTCATCTCAGAGCCCCAAGGAAGCTGTTTGGGGTCGTCAGGCTGGATAGGGTGGGCTGGAGCTGTCAGCTGGGACATGGGGAAGGGAACTGCAGCTTCAGGGTACTGTCAGACTTGCTCCTGTACTGCAGTGAGCCTATCTTGTGTGGCCAGCTGCAGCCTATGCCAGGCACTCTTCTTTCTATTTTTGCTTCTTTTTCAGATAACCTGATACATGAAAGATGTGAGAAATACCACTTGTTCTCTGAAAGTCTCTTATAGAGCAGCCATCCTGTGTGTCCCTTGTACAGAACTGGTTTTATCTAAGCTAGCCTTGTGAGATGCTGACCTGTACTCTTTTATACATATTGATTTGGTGCATGGAAATAATTTTAAGAAGCTCGTTCCTTTAGTGGATAATCTTTTAAGGAAGTCCACTATGCCTATGTGAAATGACTTCTGTAAATGTTGATATTCTCAAAGAAACATTGCTATTGCTTTGCTTCCTACCATTCAGGTCTTTTAAATGTAGTTATCCTCACCATCTTACTGGATCTGGCAATAGTTTTGAAGTTTGTTCACTGGTCAGTTCTTGAAAATAGGCTTCAGGGCATCTTTGGATGATGGCCACCATTGGCAGCACTGAGATTCCTACCAGGGAAATAAGAAATTACATGATATGGTTTCTGCATCTGGGCGTTCTGCTTGGTTTCTGCTGTTTTGACCTCTTGATTTCAGCTCCTTTGCTGGGTTTGGTAGCTGGCTTTGACATGGATTGCACTTCTGTAGAGCTGGATTCAGTGATTAAATGCATCTGATATTTGTGCTCTCCTCAGTACTGCCCAACTTAACTTCACCGTGTGTATCTCCAGGTTAGTTCAGTTACATATTTACTGCTGGGAAACAATCAAAAAGATGCAGCAAGTTTCCTCAAGGAGCATTTCTTGGGGAGAGGAACATAGGGCACGAGGGTGAGAAGCGGTGTGTTTGTGCTACAAGTGAGACAGCCAGGGGCTCTGTGGAGCTGTTTCGTCCTTGCCTGGGGCTTTCCTGGTGCTTTGTGGTTACTGGATGGCAGATTGAAAAATCTACCAAGTTCTGACATGGGAAAACGATGGATAATCTGTGATTGTTATTATTATTTTTTAATTATTTTTCGCCCTCCTGTCTTGTCTGGTCTGTAGTGAGCTGCTTTGATCAACAGGGACAAATCTGTTAAAAAGTTGTTGAACTTGCTTTAGTTATGGCTTTGTATAGGTGAATTTCTAGAGACCATTTTGCAAGACTTCTTCCAGAGGCTCGCTAAGTTGCTCCAGAGATTTCAGTGGCTTGTCATAAACTGTTAATTGCAGCAGCTGCACGTGGAAATCCTTTTACATTCCTAGAGCTAAAATTTGACCTCTGGTTTGAGGTAACGTAGATCAGTGCACCTATTTCAGGCTTGCTGCCACTCTTACTGAACCACTTTGGGTTCGTGTCCAGGATTTAGATAAGTGTGCAAATATCTTCATTTGAAATGCACTTTTAATATTAATATTGCTATTAAAACATAATTTGCAGCAGCATCTCTGCTCAATTTAAGTGAACCGGTAGAGGTCATTATAGTGAAGACAAAACAGGAGAGGAGAAGCTGGGGAAATTACAATTCTACAAATGAAGTAAGAGAATTTCTGTTCTGCACAGCTATGGATAAGAGACTCTTGGAATGTAATGGAAGCTGATGGTATGGTACTTCCCCATCCTTCCCTATTTTTGGGGCACAGTTCCTGTGCACCAAACTGTTTTTCTGAGAGTGAAATTTCTCCTTGTGAGCTTTGATTGTGTAGTGTATCTGTTTCAGAATAACTCTGTGTATTATTTTCTGGGCTACAGGGAAATGAAGGATGAACTGCACTAATGGTTTCAGGGAGTACCACGTTACTTCAGGGCTCTTAACAGGCAGTGTGGCAGGATGTGGGAAGCCTTGAATATCGTACAACTTGGCATTAATTTTCACGTATATTCAAAAACCTCTTGAATGGAGAAGAAGGTAACTTAGAGGAAGACATGCCAGCTCTGCGGCCAAGGCTGTGGAATGAGAGCTGGGGAAGGCAAATCTTTGGTAGCCTGCCCTTTGGCAACAAGTGGATCCTGCTGTGAGTTTATTACTTCAACAGAGATAATAACATCTGGCCTTCTTCAGGGTGTTGTATAATAACAAGGTTGAGAAAATTTTCCTGCTGTAGGAAACCGTAAGTTTCATACTATAAAAATAATCTTGGTTTCTGTAGTTCATTTTTGTGTAGTGTTTGTAAGGAGGAGTGGTATTTGAAAGTTGTCCAAATCTGAAAGTGGTAGAGATGCTGCTGCAAAATAAATTTTAGTAGCGATATGAGAAGCAGTGACTTCTCTTGCTTTTGATGCTTTTGGAAGTGTAAATAAGTGCTCTGTGTGGCAGAAGATAATGTGGTTTTTGTTACATGTGTCATGCATGAGTACACTTGAGTGCAAAAATTCAGGGTTACAAGAGCATATGAGTTCATCTGCACTAATAGCCTGAAACACTGTGGTGCACAGCATTGTGAGACCGCTTGCTCAGGGAAGGTTTAGTAGAGCTTTCAGGACAGCAGGGTGGGATTGAGTTAAATGTGGTGAGCAGTTACTTCGTCAAGGAGAGACCTCCATAATGGCCTGCACGGTGGAGAAACATTTCCATTAGACAAAAAGATGCCGTTTGTTTATATCCTATTAAGTCTGCCTTTTTTAGGAGTAGTGTTTGCAGCTTTATAGCAAATCAAACTGCAGGAAAAGGAGTGTTTGCAGAGGGTAATTGTGTGTCAAGCACAGCGTGGTTGCTGTCTGAGACAGGCTTTTGTTCTATAGTGTTGTGCTTTCAGATGCAGCTATGTTTTTGTGTTGTTTCTCCTCCCATCTCGTCTTTTGTCCTTTCTATATATTCAAGCAGTTCTGTGTGTTCATGAGCATAGAGCCCAGCGCAGTAAAACTCCTTAGAAGGTGCAGCAAGCAGTTGTATGCAGAAATGAGACCCTCTATTTCTCTAGCAGGGGGAGATGGCTGCAACACAACAGCTGCACTTGGAGTTACTCCCTGTGCTCTGCTTTCTGGGTATGCTTACTAAGGCAAGAAAATGCTACCACAACACTCCACCTTGCAAAAAAAAGTCCCAACAAATAAACAAAACTACTTCAAATTCTCTTGCAATACAAAACCCGTGAAAGAAGCTGTCACCCAGCAGTGAGCAGTGTGATTAGCTTTGGTCAGAAAGACAGAATGGTGCCAGAACAAAGGAGGAGCAGTTGCAGGGAGCAGATTCAGGAGAAGGTTGTTGTTTGCTTTGGTTGTTTCTCTTCCAGCACCATTGTCAGCACAGCTAGCCGCAGTCCTGACAAGCTGTAGAACTGGAAAGAGGAGTGCACGTTGTCACGTGCAGAAGTGTAGCTGCAAGCTGTGGAGAGGTTGTGGCACAAGATCTAAAAGCAGTGAGGGAATCGGCAAGTTTCATTTTTTAGGGTCTTACTTTCCTGTTGCGCACCTGTTGTTTGTAGGAAGTCTTGCTGTTATTATGGCTTTTTATGCTTTCTTCGATTCCCTCAGATTAAAATAAAAAATAAAAAGGGGAGGAGGGGGGGGCAACTTAGTGTGGCCCTTTTTGAAGTAGAACTGGGCAGGCCTCCTTGGAAAGGACCTTGTTGATATTAGCTTGCTGTTGGGAGACTGGTATGGCTGTAGCAACAGATGTGGTTTCACTTGTGCGAGTTTCATATTGCTATGTTTTTTTTCCCTTTTTTGGAGTTTCTTACCTTACTTGCTACTGTTTCAAGGAATTAAGAGTTTCATGGTAGTGTTGAAAAGCTCACGAAATGGTGGTGATTCAGAAAACTCTGTAATCGGCCTTGAGGGGAGGAAGAGAGACATTATTTTAGTGCAAGATGCTGACTTCTGCAAAAATTCCTCTGCTCTGATGTGTATACTGTGTGTCCCTGTAGCTCTTAGGCATACATGCACTGTGTATGCTTTACACGGACTGTACTGTGAGCAATTTCCAGAAGAGTAGCATGGTGAGGTTAGCCAGGTATAAGGCCAAATAATTTTTTGGATGGTGGAAATAAAAATGGCTTGTAACAGCTTTCTAAAGAATATTTCAGGAAAAACTAAATTGCAAAGATAAATTTGATATCTCAAACCAGTCTATTTGACAAAACAAAGATGAAATACTGCTTTTCTCATATGTAGTATTTGTTGCATTGTCAAACTAGGGAAGATGAACTGTCTAATTATGGTTATTTATAGACTTCTCTGCAAAATCTACACGAATGCAAGGTAAGATACTCAGCTATTTGGAAGATAAATATTTATTATAGAAGGGGGAGGGAGTATTTTTACAGTATGTGATAGAGAGATAACGAAATCTTCAAGTGCAGATGGTGACTTGATGAAATGCCTATTCCATGTCTGTTGTTAAACATTTTTCTTTTTCATCCTAGTTTCCACTGGCTCACTTGCTCAGCAGTATGCCCACCCTAATGCTACCCTGCATCCGCACCCTCCGCATCCTCAGCCTTCGGCTACGCCAACTGGCCAGCAGCAAAGCCAACATGCTGGAAGCCACCCTGCTCCTAGCCCCGTGCAGGTAACATCTTAAGGGAGTGAATGTCTTGAAATTGTTTTTAAAACGCTCTACTGGAAGGAATTGCATTGGTTTGTGACTTTACATCGATCTATTGATTCCTTGAGAGGTAGAATGGTGGGGGAAGTTGCCCAAACTACCTGCATGTGATAAATCTCATGCAGGAACTATCCAGCTTTCCATGATTTCTAGAAGTTAAGATATATCATTCTTCTCTACTTGTAGCGGCCAAATGTGGTAGTCTCATGGCATAATTTGTAGGATAAGCAAGGAGGAAAAATTGTGGCAGTCTCTTTTCCTCAGTAAGTGCCAACATGAGTCTGACCATCCGTTTCTCCACAAGGGATGAGGTGTAGCTTGTTTCCATGTTATGATTAAAGAAGACTCATAATTTTGTTGCAGATTAATGTGAGTGGAGTTGGAAATACCAGATTAATGCTAAGAAGGATTTTTCTCCAAGGCAGGCAGCTAAAAGCAAAACAGTACTTGTAATAATGCTGCATGCATTGTAGCTTCCTACTGGTGGTGACTTTGAGCTCCTCTCATTGCGGTTAGGAAGTACATCCAATGCTGAGGCTGCAGGGTCTCTTTGTGTTTGCCTGGCACTGTAGGTTCTGGTCAGCACATCCATTTTCCAGGCTCCTCTTTATGACTGTAGTGCAAGGGGAAGATGAGCCTGGTGCAATTGCAGTGAGTTTTCTGGTGGCCACAGGTATGGAGATCCTTAGATTTGTGACTTAAAAGATTGACAATGGGGAGCAGTTTTGCAAACTTTTTTTTATTCTGGAAAGTAATGTAAACATCTCTTATTTCTAGACCATAACCTAACTCTCACTGATATACTGTCTCTTTTTTTGTTGTTGTTGCAGCATCATCAGCACCAGGCTGCTCAGGCACTCCACCTGGCAAACCCACAACAGCAGTCGGCAATTTACCACGCAGGTCTAGCTCCAACCCCACCTTCCATGACGCCAGGCTCCAATACGCAGTCTCCACAAAATAGTTTTCCTACAGCACAACAAACAGTCTTCACCATTCATCCCTCCCATGTTCAACCTGCATATACCAATCCGCCACACATGGCCCATGTCCCCCAGGTAAACACAGTTTAACAACCTTCAAGACTAAATGTCTTAATGCCACACAGATAGGACAGTCGGGCCTGCTGAAGTGATTTCCATTCTGTCACCTCTCAGCACAAACTACCTGTTGTGTTATGTAGGTTTCTGTTTGTACATTGCCTTTCTTTTAGAATTTTACAAGATATTTGGACCTCAGCTTCCAATACCCAGTGCATCTACAACTGTAGTTGAATAAAGACATCTTAAGCTGGCACTGCTACTGAAAGAAATTGAGCTCTCTTCCCAGTTCCCGATTCCCATTCTTGTCCTGCCCCCCCATTCTGCTCACAGAACTGTTTGGCCATGCAGCAAACCAGACTGGGGACTTGATTCAACTGAAGTGTGCCTCCCTTCCCCCTATTTTAGGCTATTTCTCAGTCAAATCAATTCACTACTCGGGTTCACTGCATGATCACAGGAAGAGCTGGCATAGAGAAAGGTTGGAGACGAGAGCTGGGTGGAAGAAAGCTGAATTGCTGCTTTTGGTGGCAGTTGTAGGCTTTGTGTTGTAGCCAAATTTGTACAAGTACATTCAGTAAAGGATAATACGAATGGTTACTGGGCAGTAGCAAGGCTGCACTGCAATGGGAGATTGATGAGATTTAGTTCAGATGATTTGCAAGACAATCCTTGCTAAAAGAGAAAACCGTGCGTGCGTGTGTGTGTGTCTGGCTCTAAGTGAACTGCGTGTGCAGGAGATCCCCGATGGTTGTTGGGCAACTTAATGACAGTCTTTGCTACGGGATCAGGAACCCACTTCTCTTAACTGGTCTCTTGTGGTCAACTCACTGAAAAAAAGGATTTGGGGAAGGGAAGCACATGACTGATTAATCAAGAGCTCTGCTAAAGCAGTGTTGCAAAGATTTTCTGATGTTTACTGAATCTCATGGATTTAGTAAGCTTTGTCAAGGAGCAGACAATTAATCAGTAATTTGCCTGCACAACTGCTTCTTTGGATCAAGTTCTTGGTGCCTGGCTTATTCTTTCTCATACAGGTTAACAAAAGTTGAGATGTCATGACCTAACTGCAGGTAGGGAGGGTAGTCAAGTAGGACCCTGGTCCCATACTGAATTCTGGTAAAATCTCCCTGGGACAGCCAGTTAAGCAAATTAATTAATAGGTTTTTTTTTTAAGAATTGTTTTACTGATGTTGAGTTTATAGCTTTTTAATTCTGCTAGGCTTTTTTCTTTTTGCATTGTGGGAGGATAAAGAGAGGATGCCCAAATGTGACTACTGCTATTGTGGCACCTTGCCATGTCCTCCCAGGCTCTGATTTCTGCCAGAAACAGACACTTGGCTTATGTGAGCTATTGCTCTGCTCTGGCATGGTGGCACTGGTGTGAATGCCTAGGTCTAAGAGCTTCTTGAGATGCCTCAAGATTGCCACCTGCAGCCCTTTAGAAGGGTCCTGTTGGAAGCTTGCAGGTGAGTGGCATGCTCAGTGCCGTGCCTTGAAATGTGAAACACGTTTGTTTCAAAGGCAACTTAAAGATAAGACGTACAGAAGTTGTGCTGTACACATCGTGGCCAGACTTGTGCCTGCGCTGCAGGATGTGGCCATTGTCTTCCTTTTGTGTGCCAAGCACTTCGTAAGCAAACCTTGCTAAAGCAAATCAGATGCAAGTTTTAGCCAGAACTGACTGCTTAGTCAGGATTTTTAGCAATTGCAGGCAAAGCCTGCTTTACCCTTGATTTTCAACGTACGCAGTCTTTTCTGCTGTAATTTTTTAGGGTGAAAAATTACGATCCGTAATCCAAGATATTTATACCAGACTAACTGACTTGGAAATGAAGTAGTTCCCTCAAAAAAAAAA
>PPHD01003197.1:0-32399 GCA_002909625.1 Bambusicola thoracicus
AAGCACTGGAATGGGCTGCCCAGGGATGTGGTTGAGTCACCATCCCTGGATGTGTTTAAAAGCCATCTGGATGTGGTGCTCAGGGACACAATTTAGCAGAGGGCTGTTAGAGTTAGGGTAGTATGGTTGGGTTGTGGTTGGACTCAATGATCTTTAAGGTCTTTTCCAACCTGAGCGATTCTATGATTCTAAATCACCTCCTTCAGAACGTTTCTTTGGATTAACATGACATATCTAAGTCTGCCTTGCTACTGTTAAAAAAAACAGAACATTAAAAAAAAAAGCAGTATTTTTCAAGGCAGCTTCCTGTTTACAGAACCATTTCTCAGTCCACACTCATGCTGCTTCAGTATGGCTGCGCATACTGTGTGTTAACAAGCTCAACAAAGGAGCAGAAGACATGCCTTGGCTAACCGAAGCCTGCACTCATTGCACAGATTTCAACAGTGCCAGAGACAGTCGAAGCACAGAACTATCCAAGCAGTTCCCCACCTTCTACTGACAACAATTTCAGGCTAACAGAAACAACGTCTGTGCGTATTTTCTTTATTCTCTGTTTTCACAGAAGGGACCACAACGCCTCAGAAACCAAGCAGGTTTGCCTGCTTTAGTCCTACGCCTTTAAAAGCATCAGTCACTTTGCATTCATCTTCAGGTAGTGTCAACTCCAAGAGCTGGTAGCCATCTAAGGTGATGCTAAAACACTTTCTCATGCAGAGTTAACACCTCCTAACTTTAAGTGCTAAAGACAACATGGTTACTCTTGAAATCAGATGCTATTCTCTTGAAATTAAATGCTGCTGTACACAAAAATGGATGGCAAATCTGGCTCCCGGATAGGAACTTGTTAGCACAGACTTCTGGCATGGCTTGCGTGAACATGAAACCCAAGCACTACTAGCCTGTGATGCTTATTTATTATTTTTTTTTTTACCAAGGGAGTTGTCCAAAATAAAGCCAATCCATGGTGCACCTGTTCCTCTTCCAACCTCAGCCATGATATGGCCCCAAATTCCTTTGCTCATTGCATTTTGGAAAAAAAAAGGACTTATTCATTTTCTATGGGATTCTGGCCATGGACACTGGATGTGAAATGAGTCAAGTGAAAAACCTGACTTTTATTTTACCTGGTCTCCTCTTCTCTTTGGTCATGAGTTGTTGGACCTTCCTCTGTTCTTCCTGCTCTTCTATCTTGGCTTCTTTATGAATCTGCTCAATAGTCTTCGGGCCTTGGTCTGCCCTCCGTGAAACCCAGTTGCACTGAGACAGAAACAAACGTGCTCGTGACATTTCCAGGAATGGAGCATCGTAAATGGGTTATTTTGAGCACACGGAATGAGGCCTAAACCTCCCTAAACCTTGTGACGTGTTAGTGAGGCTGCACTCCAAGGGACTGTGGGAAGTTCTGTGGAGTTGGGTCATGCTACTGACACGGTTATCCCAGCACCAGGGTCAGAGCTGTACACTCCGTCACATTGGCTGTAGCGTATCTATTGGATTGAAGGCTGCAGTGAAGACCTGACTGTGAGGAGGCACGGCTGAATTCCAGACATTTTAACCCCTAGCAACTTGCACATTTCCAGTTTTCCAGTCTTTCTGGGTTAAGAGGAAAGAGATGGGCTAGAGGGAGGGTGCTGTGGTTCCCTCCCTGCTTACTTCTGGCAGCGTTCATTGGAGCTCTTCCTCCAAGGCTGAGGAAAAAATACGAACATCTGAAAATACAGAAGTAACAGAGCCTTGGAACGGGCTGCCTGGAGAGGTGCTGGAGTCCCTTTCTCTGCAGATATTCAAGACTCACCCAGACAACCTCCTGAGCAACCTGCTATAGGGAACCTATGCTGAGAAGCCCTCTTCACTGAGCGCCCAGGTCTAACACTTTGGCTCTGTTCAAAACCCTCACTTGATTACAACATGGGCAGATCCCTATTTGCTCAACGTCTGCACCAAGTGGTCTCCAGTTTGTCATTTCTGCAGCTTAGTTAGCTGAACCAGAACAGCCAGCATTAGTAAAGCATTACACCTGTCTGCCAGCCCTGCCCTTTACTAAGACAAAAAAGACAATCCTTACTGAACAGCCAAACTTTTGAACGACAAAGGGTACAGATCTCACCCTGTAAATACTGTACTGCCTGACCTCGTGTGAGGGCAGCTCCAGCAAGTGAACGTGCTCTGTTACTTGTTGGGTTGGTACCTACCAGTCTTAGGTCTATCACATCCTGCAGCATGAACCGAATCCTTGAAGACGTTTTCCTCTCTTTCACAATCTTCTCCATCTGATTGAAATACTGGTCCATGCGAGGCTACACAAGAGAAGCGTCATCAGTGTACTTGGGAAGGAAACGAAAACACTCCCTCTGTTGGGACGCAGCGGGTTCTGGACTGCAGCACCTCTGTGCCAGCAGCACAGCTGGGACCCGGCCCCCACCTCAGGCTGTGCTTGGGCACAAAACCCCTGCGCTGTTCTGCTGCTTTACCTCCCCAACCCGTCCCAGTTGGGGTCAACAGGCAAAGAGCGAGCAGACGCACAGCACGAAGCTGTTGCACGGGCGGAGCTGCAGTTCAGAATCCCACCAGTGTTACGTGCCATCTTATGGCTTTTCCTCCACAAAGTCACGAAGTAAAGAAGCCAAATCTTCACTAAGACAAAGCGGTGTCACTGGAAAGCCTTTGCTAGGTCTGGATTTGGCCTCCCAGGCTCCACAAAGCCTTCCGCTCCTCTATGGTAGCCGCAGTTGTTTTAGAACATGTAAAGGCAGTTTTATAAAATGTTTCCCCTTCCCCTCATCAAAAACCTGCCGAGTTCTTTTCCTCGCACCTACATAAACAAGAACAACTAAAAGTTGGTTCCAGCCTCGCTCTGGAAAGTTTCAGCCATTTGAGCATAGGTTTCCAAAGACATGAATGACGGGAAAAATATCTGAAGTGGACTTTTCTCAGAACCTTTAATTATAACCCACTGCCACTTCAGCTTCAATAGCAATGCGTAACACAGCATCTGTTCTGTGAAATGAGGGATTCTCATTCGGTCCTGATATGAAGAACAACCACAGGGACAGGACATGGGGCTGCAGCCCCGGCTGCACACCGAGGCCGCTGTTACACCATTTCCATGCTAACCAAGGCTGAAGCAGCATCCAGGATTCATGCAGCATGACCTCAGATACTGCTCAGAAGTCAGACCCTGTTTTCTTCCCAAAGCACGTGGAGAAATTTGAATCCCTCTTTCTGGCACCATCAAACCTGCACCAACAGCACACACGCTGCTATTTCCTGGTGTGAGGTATTCAGTCTGGGGGATGAGCAGCAAACTACACTGCTTCAGGCAATGCCCCACACAGCAGTTCGGGAAACTGCTTCTGCAAGGAGTCCCCGTGTGGATGGGGCCTGACTCGCTGTGATCCCTGCAATCCGGCACTGTAACAGCACTCCTCCCTCTGCAGAGCAGCTGAAAGCAATTAGCTCGGTTCATTTCCAGGGCTGAGTCTGACTGATTTCTGGCAAAAGCCTTCAGTGCTTTTTCATCCCAAGCTTTTGCAAAGGAGAAGCAGGCTGCCTGCGCCAATAGCAGCTCACGGAGTGCACGATGCTCTCTGCTACATATACATTTGTTGGAAAGCCAGCAGGAGGACACCGGAGCAGCAGAGTTGCAAAACAGCTGCTTTATTCCAGCACAGATGGAGATGATGACACGGAATGAACGCACCTGCCAAGTTTCAATTGTGGGGGTTTGGGCAGCTCACGAGGCTTTTTTAATGTAACCCAAAACATTACATTTAATGGTAGGTTCCTACAAACCCTCCATGGAAAAGAAATCGGTTTCATCTTTTAGAAACAACGTCACGTTTTAGGAACCCACAGCATACGCTAAGCACTTCAAGAACGTGAACTTGGATGAAATGCTTGGGAACAAGTTGCAACTGAAACCAGCTTTGCAAATGGCACGGAATCTATGAGCCGGGGGCAGGAGGCCGGAGCGAGGCCAGGCGGTGACGAAACGCACACAGAAGAGCAGATGATTTCCTCGTGCCGTACAAAAAAAAGTCCAGAAGAAAAAAAGATCCTCCAACAAAAAAACCCTACACCCATTTTCCCACCCCTGCCCACACAGCCTCCTCTCTTGCTCCTGGCCCTGCCCTACCTTTGCTTTCTCAAAGTCCAGGTCCTTGCCAATGGTAGTCAGCAGGCGACAAAGGCACTCGAGGGACTCCTCGTCGTGGTTTTTTAGCAGCTTTACCACGCAGTCATGCATGATCGCCTCCGTCAGCATTTTCAGTTTGAAAAGCTCACCAATGAATTTTATATTCCCAATGGATCTCCGCCGGGCTTTGTCCTTGGCCTCTTCCAGCTCGTCATGGAGCCGTGTCTTCTCCTCTGTCTGTAAAGCAAAAAAAAAAAACAGCTCTAAAAATCATGTCCAAAGAGCACAGTACTCTTCCAAAGAGCCAGTTTTACAACCACGGTTGCTGTCGCTCCTGTTTACTCTTTTTCTCCTAAGAGCCAAAAAGCGGCTGCTCTGAATGCTCATCAGGACAAATATTTTTTACATTCAGCCACAGCGACAGAATGAAAGCACTCTGATATTTCCCCCAGATTGGCCGCAGCCTTCCAAAGAGATCCTTTCCTGAGGGCTCTCGAGCGTCTGTGGGGAAATATCCCACTTACAGTGGTAGCAGCTTCAAGTTCCTTCTGCTTCTTTTCAAAGACATCGTCGTCAGCTTTGTCCTTTTCAAACTCCTTCTGGCAGCGATTTAACAGCAACTTGCGGAAATTGACCGTGCTCCCAGGTTTGTCTGCCATGGGCACTTTCAGCTGCAGGAAGAGGAAGCAAAACTTCAGCACGAGTACAGAGAAGGTCCACACACAAGCGAGATGTGCTGTAGGTCACCCATTATACTTTATTACGGACTTCGTACTCAGCAGTGCGACTTCACACGGCCGTGATCGTGCAAAGCACCACACCGTGATTTCCAGCGAGATTTCCATATAGAAAGTCACGCTCAAAATCTGGCTGGCACCACCTCTGCCCAGAGACGGATTACATTTCCATTCACTAAACCCTTTAAAAGGTATCACTGCTTAAAAACACTGCTATTGCACATCGCAGACTCTTGGGGCCATGCTCCTCCACGTCATGCCATGGAAATCATTGCTGGGGGAGGACGGGCTGCTTTGTCCCTAAGTCAGCGTCTGAAAGCTAGCCCGGCTCTGCACCTTGGGCTCCCCTTCCAAATGAGAGGGAGAAAACACACTTTCTAAATGTGATTCATAGCATCTCACAGCCAGGCACAGCAAAGTGCTCGGTGTCCTCCACTCCAAGCAGGGTGTCACTCCAAGCAAAGCTTGCCATGGCTAATGAACATAGAGGAAGAAATCCGCAATGTAAATTCTTTAAGTTCAGAAACAAACATTCAGTGCCGCTCTTGCCATGCTTATATTACTGCCCATCGGTGCGTGGGGATAAAGTGCAGAGCGCTCACCCCAAGGAATGATTCCCATTGGCCTTGGGCAGCTCTTACCGTCACGAGACACCTGCACATGTTTGCGTACGCCACTGAGAAGCTCGGCTCATCAATAGCCTTCTCAAAGACCAGGTCGATGACTCCTTTTAGCCTCTCTTCAGTATCTACCGTCAGGTCTGTGACTTGCTTCATAAGCTGATTGAACATCTGGGGAGTCAGCTTGTTCAAGATGCTTCGTACCTTGCGGAACAGCTCCTAAACAACAGACAAGCCTTGAGGAGCAGCACCAACCGAACAGGCACACAGGTGGCTTTCAGGAATGAGCTAGGATGCATTTTTGAGGAGAACAGAGAAGAGGTGCTGTAGGACCTTTTACAACGTTGAGGTACACGCAACCAAAATCTGCGTGCATTTCAGCTCCAGCCCTGAGCTAGCTGCCACAGCTGCCACATGGACTGCCGCAGCTCAGGACCGCAGCGCAGGGCTTCTGGGAACATCCAAGCGCTTTCTTTTCAAGCACAACCGAGGCACAAAGCCCTGCTGTCACCCAACTGAAACATTCTTCCTCGTTATCAGTTCAGCTACAAAAGATGAAGTAACAGCGAGTGGGTATCTCCTCCCTCATCCAGAGGCAATCAACTTCTTCCGTATTTAAGGATTTAAGGCGTTAAGGAAAAAAGCTATCCTGATGATAATTAGGTCAACAAAGCTCCTGTTAGCCCTGAGGACAGAATCCCAGTGTCCTCCAGGACTATCTCCACTTATCCTAGGAATTGGAAGCTTTACCACCTGGCAAATAGCTCACCTACAGTGGCTGCCCCATGAACGGAAGGAGGGGGAGGAGGACAGAGAAAAAGCACGACTGCGCTGCGCAGCACGAGCTGGGGGGCTCCCACAGAGGAACCTCAGTGTGGCTGATGCTCAGTACAGAAATGCGGTCTTAAAGGGGATGAAAAGCAAGTTCTGTGCTGAAAGCTTGAGGTTGTTTGCTTTAGAATGGAGTCAGAAACATTCGACAGCATTAGAAAAACAACCCTGGATGAGAGGTAGTAGGTTGTCTGGTGTTTGCCATTTAAACTCTCCGTGTACAGGACCGCCATTTAAACTCTAAGTCAAGAATAAACACATGAAAAGAAAAGATAAAGGCAGAGGAAAGCTGCAATTCAGAGTGGAATTCATTGCCCTTACACAACAGCCAAGGCAAACTAACCCCTTTCCTTGGTAATGGACAGCCACGCGTGGAGCAGCGCTGGCTACTCTCTCACCTGGGTTTTGACGTTTTCAGGGTCCTCGGTTTGGTTCTCCCGTTTCAGGCTCGGCTTCCAGGCGTTCTCTGCCTTCTTCAGGTGGACATCCTCCTTCACACACACCGTGATAATCTTCCTGGGCTCCCTCCTCTGGCCCGGCTGAGATCTCCTCGGTCCAACATTCAACAACTAGGACAAAAACATTCCTTGTTATATCCCCTTTTAAACACATGCCTCGAGAGCGCTCCAGGGCACGTGACAGCGGGCGCTGAAGGCAGCAGGTCAGTCACCAGCACGTCCTGGGATGCTCAGGGCTCCCTCCGCACCACGCAGCGCTGCAGCTGCTTGCAGGGACCACGTGTGCACTGAGCACACTTCTCTCAGCAGCCCTTCCCAAAACAGATGGGGCCGACTGCTGCCTGCGGGGCCGCGCTCAGCACCTCTGCCGTGCCCAGATGCTACAGAAGCACTGTGGGACTGAGCCCGGCCTCATGGAAACCAGGAACCGTGTCACCGAGGTATCGCTGCAAACAGGTACTGAAGGATTAGGTACGTCCTTACCGGTGCATTTCAAACATGTCATTCCAAGCAATTAGGCAGTGACTAATCAGCAGCTCTGCCAAAACACTCAGTCTTACTGGAGCTTCAGTAAGAGGGAAGAGAGCCATTTTAGGACAGGAATTATATAAAACGCAATGAGCAGAGTACCGGTGCTGCTCCTGCACTGCGGAAACACGAATCCCAACATCTGTGGATTGAGCTCTGCAGCTTCACAGGAGAAGGAGACACGCACTGTGCATCCCCACCACATCCGTGTGAGAGCCACCAGCAGTGGGGAAGCTTCCCACCAGCTGTGCCCGCAAACTCCCCACCCATCATCTGGGAACTGGTAAGGACTAAACACATCACACTGAGGTTGTTTCTTCCCCGCGGTGCTCGCATTTCCAAACTCTTTTATTAGAAACCTCTTAACTTGATGTAAAAATTAGCGCAGAAAAATTCCATTATCAAAACCTGTTCTTTTCAACAGAAGTAATTAATCTCTTCATTGGCCAGCAGGAAGCTCTGTGCAAACCATTAAAGCACGTCTTTGTTCAGCAAAGCGACAGAGCCAGCGCTGCAGAGGCCCAACCATCTCCATTATTCTAACAGCTGCACCGAATGCACATGGGGAGTGACCTCAGATGTTGCCTCACCCGCCACATAATGGCCCCAAACTCACTTTTGCACCCACCCTTTGTTAACTTCTATCTGTGATTGAACCGTGCAGCTCAGCGAGGTAGATGTGAGCAAATGGGTGCTGTCAGAAGGCAATGGCCTCATGCCACAACACGCTCTGTAGGCATGGATGGAAGAGGGCTGCACATACAGTCAGGTCTCGCTGCACCGCACGGACGTGGGGCTCCGTGCAAAGCTTCCCGGGTGCACACCGTGGTTGGAACGGAGCCATACAAGAAACCAAGCTCCCAAGAATAGAGCAGTACGACAACGCAGCACGGCTCCCCTTGGAGTCAGACACAAAGCAGCTGTGGGTCATCCCTGCAGCCCCTTCCACGCCCACCCACCCTCAGCAGGTGCACAGCTCTGTGGCTGCATCACTTGGTGCCATCTGCAGCCACGGGCCCTGCCCAGACAAGCACCACGCCACGAATGTGAAGCCACGGGACGAGGAAGCTTCCTTCCCATTGAAAAACCAGATAAGAAAAGGAACAGACAAGCAGCTGCCGCCAGCCAGACGCACCAGACCTCATCACACACCCCTGTGGCCACAGAAGGCTCAGGCTGGCCACCCACCCCAGGAGCACAAAGGCCTGGGCCGATCTCTGCCCCAAAAGAGAGACGAGCAGCAGCTGTCCCATGTCTCTCACACTGAGGTGCCCCTGGCCCAAGGGACCACCGAGACACGGGGTGCAGCTCCTGAGCACACGACTGCCCCGCAGCACTGATCGCGTCTATCCAAACTGATGGCGCCCCTCGCAGAACGTCAGCGCGGTGCTGGGGGAGATGCAGGCTGTCCTCACAGCTCTCTCCGATCTGCCTGGCTCTGACACCAGACCTCTACAGGCATTATTAAAACAAAGGCTTTCAGATTTTTTTTTTTAATACGTGCGAATAAATTTGGTTCAAACGAGCTGAGTGTCAGTTTAAGGTTTTAAAAGAGAACACAGAGGCCTGCTTTGAGTGAGAGATGAAATATACAAAGCACAAATTTTGAACAGGAAGAGCTGCCTATTTTTTGTTCCAAATCTACAAAGCAGCAAGTGGAAGAGGCACCGAGCTCACGCCTGGCCTCCTGTCGCAGCCCAGTCCCCATATATAACAATCTTGTAACACCTGAGACTGCAGCACTACAGCCTGTGCCAAAGGCACTTAGCAGATATTGCTAATTAATCGACGTTACCTGTCCTCCAGATCAACGGGGGCAAAAAGGAGAGCAGACAGAGGCATGGGCAGAGAGCCTGCTGAGGAGCAAAAGCCTCACACCTCCTTCTCTCCATCTGCAGTAATGGTGCAACAGCATCCGAGAAACTATGGAGCTGCTGCTCCCTCAGGGACAGGTGGAAGCCAGGAACAGCTGCCCTCCGGGGGAGCGCAGAGCCTGGCAATGCAGCTTCCCAGCAGCAGCACCCTATGGGGAGCCCAGACTGCCAGCGGGGACGTGCACAGCCGAGGGACTGAGGGACTGTGGCACCCAGCTCTACCTCTACCTTCTTCCCTACAGCAAAAAGTGTTTCATTCCTGTGTGACGGCACCTCTGATCCGATCTGAACCGATGTTTGTTACGGTCTGAAAACAGTCACACAAAACATTTAAAGGAAAAGAAGGGAGGAGAGACAAAGCCAAGGAAGCAAAATAAAAGATTTCCAGGCGCCATAAGCTTGTTAGCACAGAGCTGCTCGATGTTATTTCAAGGGCAAGGAGCAGACGGTGGGCTGGGATGGCGTATGAGCATGGCCTCTGCAGAGGCGGGATGGCCAAGCGGGCACAGCGTACACACGGGCTTTGCCATGCGCCACGAGGTAATGGCTGCCTCTGCTTGGGCCAAACAGCGCTCATCCTTCACACCAACACTGCAGGACAGCTGCTCGTCAAGCAATGTCCCCTTCCGGCCCTCCTCAAGAAGATGCAAAGAGAGGCGCTGCCCTTCGAGGCGCAGATGTAGGATGTATGTTATGTGCGGGATGCTCCAAATGAACGGGGCAAGCAGCACTTACCTTTTCTCCCCCTTTCCATAGGTCTGCAAAGTGCAGACCCCTCGTGGATCCCGCTCAGGCCAACGTCCCAGCATGCCCTCAGCTGGTGCTGTCCCACCCACCACTGAAGACTGCCTAGAGTCAGAGGGGTACAATGCAAGTCTTGTTTCTTTTGTTTGGTTGGTTGTTTTTGGTTCTTTTCAAACAACGTTGCACCTTTTTGTAAAGCTTTCTGCTGGTGGTTCATTATCAACAGCGGGCATTAAGGGGAAAAAATAAACACTCTACAAAAAGGTGCAAAGACGGGGAAAGAAGGGGGGATGAGGCTTACCCCTATTGGCAGGTTCCTCAGTGGTGGGTGAGGCGAGACCAAGAGAGGGCATGCTGGGGAACCGCACCGAGCCAGGGACGGCAATCCAGGGCCGCTCTGCACTTTGCAGGCCTGTGAAAAGAGAAAGAGCAACAGCGGTGTCACCGAGGTGCCACGCAGAAGGACGGACAGTGCCGGGCACAACCTGCAGCCCACTGCAGCATCACTGAACACGGCAAGCGATGGCGACCTCAAAGAGCAGCGCCGCCTCGGGACCGCGCCGCGCTGTGAGACAAACCACCACGCCGAAGCTACTCGAAGACAAGGACGTGTGCCCCAGCACCGAGGAACCAGCCAAAGACTGCTCCCAAACCAGAAACATTACAGCAACTCAAAGTCTGCGGTGCGACCACCGGGCTCGGCTCCGAAATGTGGAAATCTGCACATTCAGAAGTCAAGGTTATTTAGTGAAGGTCTTTGGAACCAGCGGTTTTGGATGGTAAGAGATGGATGCGCTATCAGATGCAACCAGGTAGATAAACTGAATGTATTTAGAGAGAGAGAGGGAAGATGAGCGACGGCACATAAGGCAGCTCCGACCCAGCTGCAGCCCTGAGAACAACAACAGCACAGACAGAAAGGAGGAATTCAGAAGCAAGGTGAAGGATTTGGGCAACGCCAGGCAAAAGGCAAAGAAGAGAATGTGAAAGGAAAGCAGAGGAAAGGGCGGAAAAATGAGGAATGAAGTGACCGAAATTCGGTAACATGCTGTTGTATGAGGTACAGGCGCCTGCACACATGTGACTGACAAAGCCACAGCACGGAAATACATTTCCACACCTCTCAAGAAGAAAAAGAGGAAGGAGATCGAGTCCATGTTAAGAGCGATACATACCAATTAAAAACATCCACAGTGTTTCGCCCATTCTCCTGAACTCTGACATACAAGAAAATATCTCCCTTGCATTCAAGCCAGACAAAACCAGAACCACTGGAATACTGGAAAATGCCCAAACATGTGAGGATGGACTCCATGAGCACCAAGACCAGTTGTTAAATTAACGAGCTGGGGAAAACTCACACTTCCAGGTACGTTCCTTCCACCGGAAGGCTGCCTCCCAAAATCAGCGAAGGCTGGCGTGAAGTCCGGGCCTCGAGGCAGTATCCGAGGGTCCAGAGTTCTCAGTGGCAATTTGGGCTGATTGACCTGCGTTGCAGAGCAGAGCAGACAAACACAGCCTCGTCAGTGGGTGCTGCAGCTACTGCAGCTCTACAGTCTCTGCTAAACCATAATATTCATATTTAATATCCAAATGACGCTTTTAACAACCCAGGCAAGTTTTATGCACTCCCATTACTCCGAAAGCACACTTAATGCCTTCCACAGGTGTCTACTGTGGAAATACGCGGTGCTCAGAAACATTTCAAAGCTGAACATGATTTAAGGAAGATAAAGCTATGCCAGCACAGGCCTATTCTGTGCACAGCAAATGCAGCAGTCCTGTTTCGGGATCCCAGAGCTGCCACCTTCCCTCAAACAAATCCCTGCGGTGTTAACACAAGAGACAGCTGGCCAAGCCCAGGCAGCCCAAGAGCAGACAGAGCAGTGAGAAGCCAGCACAGAAAACCAGTGGGTGGATGGAATCATTTTGGGAACAATGCTGTCTGTCACAATGTGGACGTGAAATTCAGAGTAGAAACATTTCTACACGTGAGAATCACCTACACCCTGAACTGTGCTTCAATCTTAACAACGAGCCTGCTTTGCTTACATCAAACTACACGGCTCTAACAGAGATGGGAACAGGGTCTTGCTGGCAGCCCTCCCACATAACGAGAACTTCAACAAGCGTATATGTACAGGGGGGGAAAGGCACATCTGTAATAAGGCTGCTTACAATCACAAAGCTTTCTGAGAGCTAAGGTATTAATCACCATTTATTAGACCTGCTCGTAAGTACCAACACAACTGTTTCAGATGAAAGCAGCAGTCTGCCCACAAGCAGGGCTACACCTCCCTACCAGTGGAATTGAACTCTTAAAAGACAACAGCTCTCCTTTCGCTCTTGCTTTGCTAATATCCTTGGATCTTAATGGCTGTTAGACAGCATTTTCAATTGTAAAACTACCCAGTGTAACTTAATCCAGGATACAGACCATTAAGAATACCAGTGCCTCAGATTTTAAATCACCTGCACTCATTCACTACTCAACAAATCTCACGATGTAACACGAGCCAAGTATTCCCCCTCCCTGACAGAAGCCTTTGCCAAAAAGGTGAAGGACAAAGCATGCAACAGAGATCTGAATTCATTAAGAAAAGCCACGAAACCAAAGGGACTGCACGCACCTGTTTGATGGGCTCTCCTCTCACCTTGTCCAGAACCACATCGCTGATGGGAGGCAGCCCTTCTGGCTTCTGGATGCAGGCAGGCATGAACTGGAAGTCCAGCAGGAACTCCCGATCGTACTGCTTCTTCCCATCCGGGTCCAGGGGCTTCCACTGCTCTATAATGAGAGAAGCTGCTGAGATTCACAGGGAGCAAAACCTCCACTCTTGAAGACGCGTTTCTGTTAAATCCAAAGGGGAGGGTCAGCTAACGCTGCGTAGGAAGTTGGACTTGAATTTTAATTTTGAAGCCCCCCAGGCAGCGAGGAGAGGCACATACGTCATGTTAAAGGAACATAAACAACTGGGGGCACACAGCCAGCCCAGCGCCATACAGAGCTAATAACCCACCCCAACTGGAGCCCACGGCATCTCACTTTACCCTTCACATCTGCAGGAGATGCCACCTTTGTGCTTCATGGATGCCAGGTAGTGTCGCTGTGCTTTGACCTGTCCATTCCGATCTGCTGTTAAATATTTCTTTCTTTATTTCAGTCCTTGATCACTGGTTTCGGGTTCTCAGCACCCCGATCCCTGCAGGAGCCTCTTCTCTCCTCAAGCAGACCTCCCCTCAAGGTCTTCCCTTAGTTTGTTTCACACACTTAATTTCCAGGCTTGTAAGCAAATGACTAAATTTACTTTGAGGAAGCTCCACTTGAATAAGAAATAGCTTAAAAATTGGTAGCAACTGCAAAGTGAGATGTCTCAAGGTCTCTCTTAATAAGGTGAACTTTCAGAGGGTCAGGACTACGAGTGGTCTCAATGAATAACACCCCCACGCAGACTGCACTCAGCACTGACCAACAGCAGCAGCACAGTGTCACACTCACAGAATGGCTCTGGGTTAGAAGGGACCTCAGAGGTGATCCATCCCCACCCCTGTCGTGGGCTGGCTGCTCCACCAGCTCAGACAGCCCAGGGCCCATCCACAGCCTTGGCCACCTCCAGGAACAGGGCACTCACCACAGTCCTCTGAGCCCACACTGTATTTCAATCAGAAAAACTTCACACCCACAGCTCAGCAGCAGAGCCTGGGCTGATGATCAAGTGTTCCTTCTTTCCGTTTCCTTACAATTCCAGTGATCTGTTTGGCCAGATAACTACTAAATCTACATACACACAAGCACGCTCATCTAGCACCCAGCTGGAACTTTCACAGCACTTACTTAAAAACCGTATCTGCTTGTGTGCAGCTTCTCTCAGCCCATTGGTTTGTGAATCCCAGCAGAAGGCAAGCAAGTCTGCAGGAGCCTGGAGCATGCTTACCTGGCTTGTACTGCAGTGGGGGCCCTTCGGCAGAGTTCTCCGTGCAGCCCGAGGTCGCGTCGGTCCCCTCTCCCTCCGACATGCTCTCAGCACCATTACGGACAGGTTCTGCCTCCTGCTCTCCATTCTCTTCCACAGGTTTCACTTTTTTAAGTTCAGAGGGGTCTCTCTCCAGCTGAAACCCATGGCTCATGGTATCCTGTTCAGATTCAAGTACTTTGTCGCTCGAAAGCTCCTCTTCTACTTTAGGCTGAAGCAGACACAAACACAGAGGTGATGTCAGAACCCTTGCAGAGCCCAACGCCTGCAGATGGCCCCCCATTCACCCACGCAACCTAACAGCCATGTGCGTGCTTCTTCTACTCACCCTAACCCTAATCCTCACCCTAACCCTTCCCACAGGTGCTGTGCAGATCCGTACCAACACATGGGCTGACCACACCATTTACTGACACTCTTGCTGTTAAATTTAGAGCCCTCTGAGAATACAGCCTTATTCTGAATTCACACATGGACACCACAGCCACGAAACAAAAGGCAGAAGGACCCTTGATCCTCTCACCTCCCAACCTACAAGCACTGCATCCTTTCATGCTTTTTGCAGGGCTGCAAGTTAAAATGGTACCATGTTCTACTTTAGCACTGGTGAAAATACCAAGGGTGCAAAGATGGGACTCCTCCAGCCCTGACAGGAGAACGTGCAGAGAGAACCTGCAGTGGCAGCTCAGCCAGTGCCACTCTTCATACACACACCAGTACAGTGTATGTTCCGAACGGTTACAGTTCCCTCACCCTCTCTGGTAAGTTCTACTGCCAGTTTTACCAAGGACATAAAAGAAAGAGGTTCTCCCTGCACCATCCCTACCAGAACGGCAGCAAAGGAGACACTCCCAATTTGTCTAACTGCAGGCGAGGTGGTTTTGCACAGATGTCAGCTTTTTTCCTTCCCAGCTCCTCCATCAGATAGTCATTCTCTGGCCATGACATCACAATGACATCACTGTGCGGCAAAAGAATGTCCTAAATGCCACCAGAGTGGCCCTGGGACCCCCAAATGGTGCACTTTTAAAGGGTTCGAACCCATTTCCCCTTGGGACAGCATTAAAGACTCCACATTCTCAAATGCTAGGAGTGTTCAATAAAGCAAGAACAAAGAAAACTTGGAGCTTCAAGGTCCAAGGACAGCTCTCAGAGATGCTGGGGAACATCACCGTTTGGTAAATGTTCCCCCCAAAGTCTGCCTTGGGTCCTTGGGAGATGGAGGAAGCAGTGTGTCTGAAACACCCTTTGAAGACAGCAACAACATTACTGAGTACAGACATAGGAGCGCGGTGCTCCCTCACCTCTGCCTCTGCCTCTGTCACTTCCTCGGTGCCCTGGGTCCGCTCTTTTGGTTTTGTCCACGTCTTTGGTGCAGTTACAGCAGTTGAGGCTGCAAGACAAGCACGCATCCATTAGAACATGAGCAATGCGCTTCCCTCCTGCACAATGGTGTTAACCACGCAGGGCAGTGGAGCAGCCACAGCCTCACTGAGGTTCTGTTTCAGTGCAGTACTAACAAAACCATCATCCAAGTGACATTAAAACAAGGTAATTGTTCCACAACTGCTCGTTGGAGCTCCAAATGGCCCTTCTGACAGCTAGGAGTTTATTACCAGCACTGTGAGGATTGTGCAGGGCAAAAGAGAACCTCAGAAACCAGAGAGTTCCAGGAGGTGATGTCCTGGTGAGGCATCGTAACAGGTAACCACCACCTGATCCACAACCCTCAGCAGGTCGGCCACAGCAGCACCCCCAGCAGAGCACCTCCCACTCCAGCAGCCCAATTCCTGTGAGCTGGGTTTGTATTTCTATTTGGAAGCATGTTAACAGCTCCACTGTGCGTTAATTTCCCCGGACAACTCATTCAAAGAAAATACCATCTAATATTTCTAGGATCTGCAGTGACCACCTTTTGCCTGGAAGGGTAAAAGAAACCATGCAGTACATTAAGATACAAAACCATTAATCCAGCGTGCTCGTCATTTGTTGCCAGTGTTACTAGCTTAAATTCTGACACAGGCACACATGAATATTTAACAGTGTAAACAGAACTGATTTTGTGATTGAATTTTACAGCAGATGGAGTTGCTGCTCAAGCCCTTGGTTTCCAGCAGCTGCTGTGGAAAAGCATCTTCCTTTCTTTACCACCTCCACCTGACCAACAGTGTTCTGCTGCCAGGATGGGCAGAGTACAAACCCTGACCCAGGAGCGTTTCGCCCTCCCTGAAGCACCAACCTCAGAGTTCCACTGACGCTTTACAGGACTTGAGAAACTCTCCTTTCTCAGTTGTGAAAGCCCATGTATTGGCTAACAAATGCCAACCCCAGGATGCACACGCAAAGCTGGCTACCTCTTTTATGAACAATTACCCAGGGTTGATCTGCCGCTGCAAACAAGCTTAGCATTCTGTGATCAAAGCAATGGCCACGAGGCAGAATCAGACTTCCCAGGGACAGATACAAATGGGAACACCTGACAGAAGAGCCCCAAAGAGCCCTCCCTTCAGCTCTGCTGCACGCCCCGTGCTGCCAAGCGCTCACCTGGGACAGGACTCTTGCTAGAGCTCAAGCTCAGAGCCTCCGCGCTCTCCTCCAGTTGCCCATCTGCCTCCGTCTCTTCCTTCTTCTCAGTATCTGTCAGCTCTTCACTAGGAGCAGTCCTTGTGCCCTCCTCTGCCTCCACATCTCCCTGAGCAGGGGGGGCACTGGGAGGCAGAGAGGACGATGGGGAAGGGGCTGTACTGGTCAGAGCAGCAGGAGGAGGAGGAGGTGGAGGGCTGGGCGCTGGGGCGGGCAGTGGGGATGGGGCTGCATGGGGGGTGCTGGGGGACAGCACTGTGCCCAGGTCCCCAGGAGCTGCCCCTGGTTCCTGCGGGCCATCAGCGAGCGGCACGGCATCCTCTGCAGCCACACCGGCCCCACTCTCTGTGGCAGCGACATTCTCACTCACTCCGTTCAAGTCGTTAATCGTGTTCATGCTAACAGTCACTGGAACATCGCCGGGTGCCGCAGCGCTGCCCAGCTCCTGGCACGCCTCGCCACAGGGCTCTTCTGTGGGCACAGGGTCCAACGTGTCCAGGCAGGGCACGGCGCTGGGGAGAGGCATCGCCTCCTCCTTGGGGGAAGCGACCTCACATCCCTCCTCGAGGTCGGCAGTGGGTGAGGGTTTAGCAGGAGCAGTGGTGGCAGCAGCTGTGAGCGGGGCAGGGGGTGGTGATGGGGCCGCAGCGGGGGCCGGCGGGGTGTGCGGCGGGGTGGGCTCAGCCACCGGCATGGCCGGCTCCTGCTTCTCTGCTGCAGACTCTGCCCGGAGCACGGAAGAAGACGGCTTTAATACTGGGTCTGGTTTTGGCTTCTCTTCTGGGAAAGGAAAACACAAGGCAATGTTACAAACAGAATACCATTCCCTACTGTAGCTGCCCTCCCGGCACCAGCTCCCCTGCTCCGGGAACTCCACAGAAGACAAAGATACACCTGAGATGGGTTCCGCCTCAAAGGAACATGGGGCCGAATCACCGAGAGCTGGGCAGCTCCTGCTCCTGACAGGCAAAAGGGCACCAAGAGCAGCCAGCCACCTGCAAGCTCCCTGCCAGCATCACTGCATCGTGTCACAGCCATGCAATGGCTGAGGTTGGAAGGGGCCTTAAAGCCCATCCAGCCCCACCCTTACCATGGGCTGGCAGCCCCCACCAGCTCAGGCTGCTCAGAGCCCATCCACAGCCTGGGGCACCTCCAGGGATGGGGCACCCACAGCTCTGGACAGCAGCACCAGGGGATGCTGCCTCACAGCCAGTGACAGGCTATGCTTTACAGCTGCCATGCATCACATCATTACCACTATGTGAGACACATCCAACTTCTGGACTTGTCAATTCTAAGCTCCAGCACCCCCCAGCACAACAAACTGAAGGACATAATCCCATTTTTGTTCTAAATTTCAGTCAAGAGGAGATATCTTTTCCAAAGAAAGCAGAAGCAAAAGCGGGTGAAGCGCAGCTGCCATCTAACAGCACCACTGCTGCCATGTGTTTGTGGACCAAAGGCTCAGGAGGGTTGGATTTGGATTCTGAAGGCTCTGTGGAACTACCCAGAACTGGTTTAGAGAAGAAAATGAGTCACCTCTGATTCTGGAATGTGGCTGCAGAGAACTCGTGGAGCATTCCTGACATTTACAGCTCGCTATAAACACTGCCTGGGTATTCTCTCCCCAGAGATAAATGTGATTGCTCAAAAACAACAAACAAAAAAAAAACCCAACATTTGAAGAGCCCAGAAAAAAACGTTCTGTGAGGTAAAAACACAGCAAAAGTCATACAGCTGAGTCTGGAAAGCGGTGTCCAAACACATAGCCTCCAATCTGCACCTCATGTGAGGAGGACTGCGTGTGCAGAATTTAACGAGAGAAGGAACCAGAGAGGTATTTCAGAGCCTGGCCAAGGAGAAGCACATCTTTCCTTGGAGACCAAATCTCCAAGTCCTGGTGAGGATTCCCATCTGCCAGCGACCACAGAGACGGTCACACGGAACAACACACGGCTGGGAAGGCCAAACAACAGCATGGGAGCCACTCATGCTCACTCCCACAGTGTGCCAAGGGGAGGCAGTGGGGTGCTGGGTGAGTGGTGGGTGAGATCCTGCTGGACATGGGAACCCATCCCAGCTCCACGCTGTTTATCCGAAAATAATCACTGGGACTGCTGCCATTTTTCCACCCTTTGTCCCACTGCAGATATTTGTGAAGCAGAGCTGCTGCTCACCAGAGCACACTGCAGTACTGGTGATATACACACACCAGGCGCACTGACAGCACTGACTACTGCTCACCCCCCGTGGTGCTGCCATGGTGCCGCAGCCCGCGGCTCTGCCTGCCTGCATCCCTGCACAGCCTTACAGCCAGGGACTGCTGCAAAAGCTGCGAGTGCAGAGCATGGACTGCTTGTCTTGTAGAGAAAGTCCAAGGCTCCCAAAGGCTGCCAACAGCAGTGCCAGCTGTGCTGCTACGCACGGTGCCAGCCCTGCACCATGCACTCACTGAAGCTTTTAATGGCCCTAACGTATCACTGCAGGACCTGGTGCACAGCACCTGCCCTCCTCTGACATCTCCCCTCCACACAGACGGCTGAAGGCCCCCCTTCAAACACGCATTCTGAGGGGTAAGCATGAAACATGATCACTTCGGGAAACCCTCTCCACCTGTGCCCTGGTTTCTTTTTGGTGAGACATTTCTGAGACTCCTTTCCAATCACAGTTTTTCTAATTACTCCCTCCCGCGCCCCCAGGCCAGAGCTCTCCGGGCATCCCTTGGATGCTCTGCCATGACCGATGAATGGCAGCAGTGATGCCAAGCCTCTCTGCTAAGAGCCCTTTCCTGACGTACACTTGTTTCTGAAGGGCGACACGTGGGTGAGAGGAGCTTCACACTTCTCACTGCTCTGGAATAATGTTCAGGACATATAAGCTACAACACCATTTTTTTGTTAAGCAGTTTCACATCGGCAAATTCCAATTAATTCCCTTAGCAACACATTGTTTCACGTTCCACCGGAGGAAGAGACGGCCCCTCCCCTTCTATTGCTGCTGAATGCCACCCCGCTTCTCTCCCTGCCAAAAATATTCCAACTGGAACAAGAAAGGAGAAAAATGACTAAAAATAACGGCAGAGGAAATATCTGACGACCAACCTTGCTTCGGGGCGATGGCCATGGGGCCAGGGGCGCTGGCGGTGAGGAGGGTGCTCTCCGCTGGCCCATACAGCGCAGGGCTGGGCTCAGGGACCTGGCTGGGCAGCTGCTGCGGGTGGAAGGACAAAACAGGGCAGCAATGAACGTGAGAACAGAAAAACTGGCAATGTGAACACAAGCAGGGAAGGGGGAGATGAGAAGGGCACGGAGGAGAAAGGAAAACCAAGAGGTAGGGAGAAAAGAGGAGAGATGTCAGCGCAGAGGGAGCTTGATGCCTCCTACATGCAGAAACCAACTGCAGGAGCAGCAGGTCACGCGGCTGAGAAGGAGGCTCCTGCTGCAGAACCCGACCTGGCAGAGCAGAGTGCCCACAGCACGGCTGTCCAGCTCCTTCCGGACACTGTCAGAAATCCACGCTGAATGCATTTCCCTGAAAAGAAGCTCTGCCCATCTGCTCCCTTTTCTGGGACTCCCCTTTCCAACTTCCTCAGCTACTGACTCCGAGCAGGGCAGAATACACTTGCTTAACAGAAATTACAGATGCTGTTGGGACAATAACTTTGAATTTCCTGGCTTGAGTGGGCTTAAATTTTCAGTTGTGTCGCACAAATGACTTTCACCGGTGAGCTCTATTTCAGAGCTCTTCTGTCATTAACAAAAGTGGCTCCAAGTAGCTAATTAAAATGAAGCCTGGCTACGAAACAATGAAGCATGTGCATACCTTGCTTAGAGCAGATCATTGGACATCACCGTTGCACTCTGCATACAAATGACAGCCGATAAGAAATCCAGGTTTATTAACCTCCTCTTGAGAAGCATTTATTTTGTCCTGTTTGACTTAATTGTAGTACCTTAAAACAGATTTCTGAATGCAGAAGCGACCCGGTGAGTGCCTGCATTGGCTGCACCACCCATAAGCACTCTGAGACGGCTGTTTGCAACTCATCCGCACTTCCACTTTCAGACTCCGGGTACATGTCAAAGCGGACGTGTGTTCATGGCAGCACTGCCTCTCTGCACTGCTCTCTGGGTCCGGAAAAGACCCAATAGCCCCAGGTTTCCCATCAACTTAATTGTTGGCCGTGGCATGCAGACCCCTCAGGTGGTACAAAGGCTCCAAAGGGTTCAGAGCAGAATTTTTCAAGGGATTTATGGTCTATGGAAAATGACAGTTTGGGATATTTGTCCTTTTTCTTAGGTCAGAAAAATGCCTTTGTTGTTGGTTTGGTTTTGTTGTTTCTTTCTTTTTAGAGGCTGAACACACCGAAACCAGGCTTGGAAATGCCATGATTAATGGCCTGAGTTACTGTCACTGTAGCACCCTAAAGCAGGAGGGCTTTAGTACAGACAGTAACGCGATCTAAGACGTACCACCAACCACAGGCATGAGTAGCGGAAACATCATATCCTCCCAAAGCCTTTACCAGCTCCAACCACCGCTGCTGGCACACACAAAGGGAGGGACTGCCAGCAGTGCTGCAGCTCCGCATGTTACAGGCTGAGGGCTGCTAAAGATGACCAAACTTGGGGAAAAAACGCTGAAGGACACGGACAACTTGGGGAAAGACCATCCAGGTGTTGCTGGTCTGGATGGAAAATAAAGAAGCGGCTCTACCAAAGCGCAAAGCGGTCACTCTGTTACCTGAGGTGGGGTCGGAGTGGAGGTGGGTCTGACGATGGGTGGCGTTGGGTTCCTGCTGCCCCCGCCGGACATTATTTCTTCTGTTATATCTTTGCCCCCCTGGTTCGGATCCCGGATCCGGATCTACAATTTGGAACAAAGGAGGACTTTGAGTAACTCTTCCTTCACACACTGTCCCTGAGGCCCAGAGGCCGGACACTCTGCCATCACACTCAGCATGAGATGCTCCGGACTGAGCTGACGCTCTGCAGGAGCACTGCAACCTGAAATGCATGATATGTCATCCCCTCATCTTAAAACCCAATTCAATCAAAATGCTCAGCAAATACACGCACCCCTTCAAATTCCCTTGGATCTAAATTAAGTGTGGCACAACTTTAAGAAGAAATATGTGCCTTGCTGTGTATCTACGGTCTCTATGTTTGGAAAATAAGCTCAGTAAAAGTTGGACAATCTAGAAGTTTAGCTACAGAAATAAACTTGCCAGATGAAGTGCAATAGAAAAAAAAAACCACAAAGCCCCGTATTACCCCAATAAGAGATGGAGCGGCCTTGGCAGCCCAGCTGCTGGGGCAGGGCAAAGCCTTTCTATTTTCTTCTTCCACGCTGAGATGGAGCATGCCATCCAAAGCCAAACACCCGAGAACACACTGACTGAGCGCTCAACCGGCGCCTGAACCACTGTCACTGTGGGTGGGAATTTGTCAGGTCGCGTGGAATGAAGTATCGGTGCATATATTCTTCAGTGTACAACGTGTGGGATCCCACGAGCCACAGAAGTGCGTTCCTTCCCATCTGGCTGTGACATTACAGAACACAGTGCAGAAAGGTTCCCCACCAAACTGAAATGAAGTCAGCGCTGTGGGGTGCGAACGCAGTGTGGGTGTGAGAGAGAAGAGTCAGTCCCTCTGAAGATAAAGCTCAGGTTTCAGCTCAAGCCCTCAACCACTTCCTTCAGCCTTCAGCAGGGCACTGCCCAGAGACAACGTACTGTCACAGAGGTTCCCTTACCGTTTTCTTCTCTCTTTTTGCTGGTGGAGGCTGCTGCTGCTGCGTAGGCACTATGATGGGTGCTGACTGATACACCGGCTGACTCGGATAGAAAGGTGTTCCTAGGGAAGGACAGCACAGAAATGAGTGAGAGATTCAGCTCATTTGCTAACAAAACAAAACCAAGCACAAGAGGTGAAGCTGTTTGTCCACCTGTTCCTCCTGCCCTTCTTTTGACAAACGCAACTTCCAGCTGCAAGCCAGTCTGTTTTGATCTTCCCCACTTCTACTAAAAGGGAGCTGCTGCTCCAGAGAGACAGGAGATGGGGCCACTTCTTCACGTGAGAGCTCAGCATGTACCTCAGTGTCTGCTGAAATCCCTAGGGCAGGAAAAGCAGTGTGCCCCTCTTGGGCTCCTCTGCTTGGCGAGACAAAGAAGCATGGCCACAGACAGCACTCCAAAATTGCACCACATTGCTGACTGCATGCCTGACATCCAACACCACCGCATTTTCTTTATGCAGTGAGACTGGCTCATGCAGAATGGGTTCTGTCCAGCAGTGCCTGACAAACACGAGTGTCAGAGCAGAGCTGTCTCCTGCCCATGTACCAGACAGCAGGCAAGCATGCAATGCAGAGCTATCGCCTGTTTTTCCATGGATGCTAGATGGCCACTTGCCTTCACTCCCCACTGAAGTAACCTGATTTATTCTTCATCTGAACTAACCTTTAAATGGGAATGAAAATCTGCACTGTACTTCTAACATCTCTGTGAGCGCTGTGAGCAAAACAGGAGGTTACTGCTATCTCAAGCAAGTGGAGAAATTTGCAAAAGCCAGTGAACCCAACCCTGTATGATCTGATCTGCAACTTCAAAGGATGCCTTCCTCAAGCTGTCAGCTGGAAAGCAAGAGCTGAGAGCAGGCCCCACCGCTGCAGCTCCAAGGGAAAAGCTTGTCGAACCATCCTGGGGTTTCCTGGGGTTCTCAGAAGTGGGCAAGGCAAGGTAAATAAATCAAAGGTAATAACAGTGATATGCATTATTGCAAGACACCTATCTCAGCAGTCATTCAAACAGAGCTGGTTTGTCTGCGCTGACAGATCCCGCAGAAAGTCTTGAAGGGGACCGTGCTGCGAGTGTGGTATATATTACATGTGGCAGCACACTAGAAATGACAAAGGGCTGAATTACTTCTGCACAGAAGACTTCTGCCAAAGGAAGAGGTGCCATGGGACAGACGGACGCTCACCTATCAGCATGCAGGGAGCCAGGAGAGGGGCAGCTGTGAGCTGCTGGGGGATGGAGGAGAACGCCCCTCTGCTTTGTGGTGTGGCTCTGAGCCTCAGTGCCTGAGGAACGCAGTCACACACTCAGCACCATGTGCAAACAGCCACAGCACACGGCACAGGGTGACCACACGCCCCGCAGCACCAGACAACAGCTAAGGCACAGGGCTGCCCTCCTCCCTTTCTCAGTACCACATGAGGAACATGGAAACCAAAGACGTGAAACTCCCTCTTGCTGTGCGCACATAGAGGGCATAGCTCAGAGGAAACCAGGGCTGCGGGATATACTGACAACACATTAATCAATAATAATGATTTAGCAGGGAATAACAGCCAGTCACTATTCTTGCTCACGTGTGACTGTGGGTAGCTCTATGAGCTGCAGCCTTTCCTTGAGCATTCATACAAAACTCCATTACTGTGATTTTTCAGGAGTGAATAATAAGGGCTGTGACACAACCAAATCGAGCAGCTATTTGAAGTTCAAACAAATGCTAATCCAGTTTGCTATTATAAATCTTCAGCTTGACAAGAGCAGAAAACATGTTCAGGAAATCTCCAAGCAGAACTCACCGTAGGCGTTGGGGAATTCTCCAGGACCCGGACCTGGATAGAAGGGGCCCGGCCCCGGCGGCTGCACAGGGTACTGCTGGGGGGGCCCAACGTAGGGTGGGCCACTGTGGCGATACTAGGAAGAAAAACATAATCACCTGTTTACAAAGAGTTAGGGGATGGCGTGCTGCTGCATGAAGGAAATGTAACAGAACCCACAAAAATCAATATGGACGAGGCTGTCAAACTTCTTTACAAAGACAAGTGACGCCCCTGCTTTTGGTAATACTGTGTTTTCATAAAGCCCGAGGTTTTAGAGCTGTTTAGTTAGTTTAAATACATCTACTGCATTTTCTGGGAGTTTGATTTCACACTGTCTGAAAGGACCTCGGAAACTAAGGTTGAGCAGATACTTCATAAAGGAGGCTGGGGTCTAAATACACAGTGAGCGTTACATCTCTCTCTCTCTCCTGATGCGGCAGCAGGCATGGAGGAAATCCAGACAAGCAGCTTCTAAAGTGCCTGAGAAAGGAATCAGTACCTGTGGTATACAGTACTGGGGGGCCTGAGGCATGGGATACGGCATCGGCAGGTGATTAACCATCATGATGTGTTGGTTTGTCTGATACACTGCGGTCGGTGTTTGTGCACCAGGACGGATGGAAGGGCTGCTGTTCTGGATGGTGGCTCGTGGAGGCTGGATCTGAGGCCTCTGAAAAAACTGGGGCAGGGAAGGGAGAGAGGAAGGAGAGAGGAGAGAATAAAGAGTCGGTCAGTCCTTCTGGGGAAGGATGGGCAGCACCATTACAAAGGCAGACAATATTGCCATTCAGTACTACCTCCGAAGGGTTGCCACACATTCAGAAAACAGCAGCAGGACCATTTCTGACTATTTGTAAACAACAAGTTCATGCTAGCACCTTCAATTCTTGCCAGGTGTGAAACTTTACATCAAGCTATTAGTGTCTACTGAACTATACACCCCAACTTTCACAGCAACTATCAGAAACATGATTTCTGTCAAATATGCTTTTATAAGGTGGGCTGACTGCCAAAAGCCACCGTTATCAGGAAATCAAAGATAAAGGCAGCTGTTCCAATCTAACTCCAGAACAGCTGAAGCCCCGGCTTTACAAAGGCCAGAGATGCTCCATGCAAACAGAGCCATGAGACTTGTCTTGTGCTCTGTTTCCAGAAGGGTGGCAACCTCTTCCAGGTGGCACTGAACTCCTCTACCACGTTTGCATGAAGTGATGCCCAGAACAAGTGGAACAGGTCCAGGAAACCAAGGAACCCCCTGGAACACGCTCAGGTCTCGACTCAGAAGCACTGGGAAAGGCATCGGCATCCCGGGATGGAGCATTCACAGCAGCCCTCGCTCCGGCTGTGAGCCTTGGCAACCCTCAGACCCAGTTGGTAAGGTATGCAAACAGTCAGGCATTCACTAACAGAATAATGATGTGAGTGATAAAGAGACACTTATGCCATGCAGAACCAGGAGTAAAAATTACCTGTATAGGTCTGAATCCTCCCTTCAATAACGAAGCAAGAAAGCAGCAGGAAACAGAAAGAAAGCCAATGGAACAGCTTACAGATCAATAGGAAGGAACAGGATTTAACATGCACCCTAACTGCACGCAGCTCCATTCATCTTTCTGCCCCGCTGTGACTGAGCTCTTACACAAACAGCAAGAAGGACACCCAACTGGTGCAGGACTGTCCTACCAGAACCCCACACCAGGGGAAGAAACTCCTCTTGAAAAGTTTCATATGGAAGCACAAAAATCAATAATAATAAAGAAAGAAACAAACTATAATTAACTGTAGGAATTGTGATGCTACACAAAGACTCCATGTTTACTCTGTTCCTAAGTCAAACATTTTTCCTTTCTGGTCTCTTTCAGTAATATGAAGTAGATAAAGCAGTAACACGTGCTCAAATCATGGGTCTGGTCTCCACTTCTGCATCCAGACTGGAAGGATAAGAAATGCCACGTATTTAATTGCTAAGCAAAAAAATAACAATAATAAAATCAGGTCATCGTACATCACACCGGAGACAGCTGACTGATGAAGTGTACCAATGCAAATAGTCTGTGAGTAACTGCATCATGAGCAGTGAGAACCGAAAATAAGAGAGGGTAATTGCTGAAGAATGAAAGCATGAGCTGGGCTTGTCTGCCTCTGCATTCGGAGAGAAGAGGGTAGGGCGGAAGGAAGCTCAGATGCCTCTATTTGACATGACAATGAAATTAAAATGGTCGTTCTGGCGTTCCTGAGCACTCTATGATACCTACAGTGCTCCCATAGCAAACCACATCTCCAGAAAAGCCACTTCCTGCTGCAGAAATCCAGACGCAATGAAGGTGAGCACAACGCCTTACGTCCAACCCTGTGAGCCTGCATGAAGAACCAGCACTCTGCTCCGTGTGACCCAGATAGCAGGCAGCTGCATGGGGACATCTGAAAGCAAGTGTGCAGGAAGAGAACAGGAAGAGCAACGCTGCACTGCTCCTCCACTAACACAGCTGTGCGGCTGTCCAGATGCAGGGGAGCCACTACCGGGATACATGCTAAATTTATAGCGAGGTTAACTGAATTCTGCAATTCCTCGATCCCTGAAGACATCAGAAAGTGCAGAAAACTCTAAAATATTTTCTTTCATTGCTGCTTCCCTTCACTACTCTCAGAGCTACTTATGAACGTGCAGAACCATCAGGGGGGATGCCTGGGAAGGGCCTGTACCCAAAGTTCAGGAATGAAATCATGTCCTTTCTTCCTCCACTGCCAACTGATGAGTAATGACCACTGCTATGCTGTTAGTGGGTTGCAGACTCTGGGAGAGCCGAAGTGCAGTAGGGAATGAAGAGGGAAGGGAAAGAAAAGGGAAGGGGAAGAAAAGGGAATAGCCACCACTGTTCTGCATCCACCCAGAGTGAAGGTGGTGGAGATGGATGCTCCCCAGCAGCAGGGCAGAAGCTGGGAATCCTGCAGTGGTGCACGCAGTTGCCACCCTGCACTCCTGCAGACATGTGTCAGGGGCCTGCTGGTAACAGCACTGAAACAGCAGAGGAAAACCTGACAGCAATGAAAAGTGCTGGCTTACAGACAGCTTTTACTTTCTGCCTCTGGCAGAGCATGAAACACGAGGGGTAGAGGAGGCATGCTGGAAAAACTGCTCCTTGCGGAACACAAGGCAGCTCTCCTTCCTGCCTTGGCAGATGGAATGAAAGCACACTCTGTACACCAAGTTGGGTGGTGGCAGGCAGGACTGCCCTCCATTGAGCACTCAGTAACACCAGGGGAGTGCCAAGATGCTCTATGGCAGAAAGAGAACCTCCAGCAAGGAAATTTGGGGTTAAGCAAGAAAACCAACCAAACCAACAGCCTCTCCACAACAGCGCCCACACCATCACAGAGGAAGCTCGGATCCAGAGAGGAAGGAAAAAAAAAATGGGGTTCTCGTTACTTCTAGGAAGGACACAGCAAGAAAAGGAGATCCGTTATTCCAAACAAGACAACCAGAGGACATGGAAGGGCCAGCGACAGAGGTCTCCAGCAAAGTCTGAATTACTTTCAGTTATTCCAGTAAGTCAAATTAAAATACACAAGAAAACCAGATTTCACAGCACTCTGCAACAGGTTTGTTAAGGGGTTTTACTGCCCAAACACTGTACTGTCAGACTTCTTGATCCTTTCTCCTCTCTTATGTCCCTTCGAAGCTAAACCAGCAATATTCCAAGTCATTCACAGCAGTATTTTACTACTGATTTGTTTTGCTAAAAGATTTGTCTTGAAAGGTCAAAGAGGCGCCCACACAGATACTATTTTCAAGTAATGCTAACGGTACCCTACGGGAGAATGCCAGGAAGTTACATACAGACATTCTGCCCCTCTTTCTTCCAGAAAGTGCAGAACTTGGCCCAGAGCACACAGTGCCCACACAGGGCCAGAACAAAGGTGCCCTGGTGCTTCTGACAGAACCCTTCCCGGACCACTGCCTCCAAAAGGCCCTGCTATATCTCAGCGATGGTCACATTAGTGCAGAACACTCTCCAGTCAATGAACAAGCAGAGAAGGACTGAGCTGTGGTCCTCAAGTCCCAGTCTCACCCCTCATCTGTCCACCTCTGTTAGCTGAACTCTTCCCATCTGCTTGCTCAACAAGCTCTCATCATCTCAGCAGCCCTCCTTGTACCTGCCCAAGGAAATCTTTCTGGAAAATAAGAAAAGGATAATCACACACATACCCCAGACAGGGTTTTGCCACTATTTCCTAACGCAGCAGTAACAACTCCCTGTTCCAACTGGAAATAACTGCTCTTGCTCATGTAATGATGGCATCACACAGGTGGTCCCAGCCGACACTTGGTATTTCCCTTGGCACCGAAGCGTGAGGGTTTGCTTTCTGCGATGCTGAACTGCACCTTGCTTCCACTGCACCAGTCTTTCTCACACAGGCTCCTTATGCTGCCTGTACCTCCCATTAGGTTTGCAGCAGACATTACCTGTTCTTTGTGCCAATGAAGGAAATCCACCATGAACCTCCTGCCTACCTTCTCAGCACTACTCTGCCACTTACCTAATCGGCCCTTACAGACATCCCAATATTCTCTTATTAAGCATCTTCTGCTTTAATTTTTCTCCCACGCATGACCCTGCGGTCCCAGGCACTGCCTGCTGAAGGGCCGCTGTAAGAGACACCAGGTTTGCAAGCTGGCAAATCAATGACCAAAGCAAGCACCAACCTCCTGATAAACCTCTGCTGCGTCTTAATTGATTTTCTACTGACTCCAGATTTCTCAGTCTGCACTCCCAGGGAAACGCTCTGAAAGCTCCACTGAGCAGTGCAGCTCCACTGCAGTGAGGCTGGAAGCTGCAGCGTGTCCACGGAGCCCCGCACAGAACTGCAGAGAAAGGCAGTAAAAGCAAAGCTCAACCTGCTGGCCATAAGCCACCAAAAGGTTCATCGCTGGTGACCTCCAGAGAACACATGAACTCCGGGAGCAAATCTCCCACCTCTCAGCCCCGCGAGGCTTTGTAACACAGCACGCAGCTGATGCCTTCTGCTGTATAAGCCACACTCACAACTGCAAATTCAAACTAAACCAGCCTGCCGCAGCCAGTAAAACTCATCTCCAATACAATTATAAGCCATACAACCTTTGAGTTTATAATCACATTGATTTCTGTTTTTAATTATACTGGCCTCTTCGAAGCATCCATTCTAAAATATCCTGCGTGCTCCTGAAGTTGTTTCCCAAATTAAAGGTTATTTTCTGCATTTTTGGACTCCAGCTCCAAAGAAAACTGCTCTTTCCAGTTGTGAGGATCAAAAGCAACAAGGTGACCCAACAGCCTCACACCAATGGGAAGAACACAAACAGGGGCACTCCGTGCACACAGCGGGACATGGGATTTCCAAACCCAGTTCCGAGGCAGCACACCTGGGCTGTGCAGGAAGCCACAAGTGGGCAGCAGATGGAACAATACCGCTGCAAAATACTCCATGGCACCCATCTGCTCCCTGCTCCAATGCCAGGCCTCCCAGCTGTGCCTCCCATAGCTGCAACTACCAGCAGCAAGGATTAGTTACGCACATTTAACTTTTAAGCAGAAACACTGCAGTTGTTTCCACTGGACTTCAGCTGCTACTCACTCAGCACAGCGTCTTAAATCTCATCTTAATATTTTCTGTCACATAGACTTCGATGACACCTTCTATAGCACTGGTCAGCTTGGGACCATTGGAGCATTCCTGACCAAGAAGAGACTGCTGACACAGCTGCCCCCACCATCTTCAGGAGCTTGAATTGTGCTAATTTGAGGACTCAGAAGATTTAATAATTACAAGAAATGACATTAAAGAGTAATCCATCCCTTGACTGCAGAAGAGGCAGGATCAGTAACAGGCATATCAATGGCATCACACAGATCGTTACAAACCTCGTTGTATTGCTGCCTTCCTACAAGAACGTGTTACATCACCATAACATGTGGGAGATGCACCTAGGAGTTTTTAGGGTACAAAATCAGCCTCAAAGTCTGCTGCTCATATTCCATAATGTTTCTCTATTTCAGCATGCTACATTTCCCCAGTTCATGCAAGAGTAATTTACATTTACATTGTAGAGCCTCATGTTGGCTCTACAATGAGTTCACCCACACAGCTGTCACTCTTCTGCACAGCTCGGTGGCAAAAATCCCTTTCTTCATCCTCCCAGTCTGCATTGGGGGCAACGGCTGAGGTTGGGATTAAACGTTACGGGGTGCCCATGTCAGGAAAACACTTGGGAAATCACAAATGCTAAATGGTGGCAGGGTCACAGCTGAGCCCAAAGAAAGCCTTAGCCCCAGTTACGACAGTAGGGCGCTGCAGTGCCATCAGTGAGCCCAGTTGGCACTGCGAGCATCTCCTGAAGGGCTGACCTGCCTCAACACAGAGCCTCCTCTTCCAGGTTCTGTTTCCACCAACATGGTAATCATTACAAGACTTACTAACAGGTCACAGTTTGTATTAGTATCAACCTACAAAATAACTATTGATTGACAAATATCACAGAATCATAGGGGTTGGAAAGGACCTCTGGAGTTCCCCCAGTTCAACCCCCTGCTAATCCCCCGGAGCAGGATGCCCAGGAAAGCTTCCAGGTGAGTTGTGAATATCACCAGAGGAAGAGACTACACCACCTCTCTGGGCAGCCTGTCCTAAGGCTCTGCCACCTCCAAAATAAAAATATGACACTCGTATGGAACTTCTGGGTTCCAGTTTGTGCCCGTTTCCCCTCGTCCTGTCAGTGGGCACCACCAAAAAGAGCCCTGCCCCATCCACTTCCTCCCACCCTGCAGACATTTCTAAGTTGCTCAGATCCCCTCTCAACCTTCTCCTCCCCACACTGAACTGCCCCAGGGCTCTCAGGCTTTCCTCATACAGGAGATGCTCCAGGCCCCGATCTCTCCATAGCCCTCCGCTGAGCTCTCCCCAGCAGCTCCCTGCCTGCCTTGAACTGGGCAGCCCAGCACTGGGCCCAGTGCTCCGGATGTGGCCTCCCCAGGGCAGTGCAGAGGGACAGAGAATCTCCCTTGCCCTGCTGGCCACACTCTCTGTGATGCACCCTGGGGTCCCATTGGCCTTTCTGGCCACCAGGGCACACTGCTGGTTCATGGTCACCCTGTTGGCCACTAAGACATCCTGGTCCTTCTCTTCTGAGCTCCTCTCCAGCAGCACAGTCCCCAGTCTCCACTGATGCCTGCAGTTGTTCCTCCCCAGGTGTGGGACTTTGGGACACTTGCCCTTGCTGAACGTCATCAGGGTCCTCTCTGCACAACTCTCCAGTCTGTCCGGAACCTGTTGAATGGCAGCACAGCCTTTGGTGTGTCAACCACTCCTCCCAGCTTCGTATCGTAGCAAACTTGCGAAGAGTGCATCTATCCCTTCATCCAGGTCACTGATGAAAATGATGAACATGACCAGATCCTATAATGACCACCAGAGAACATCACCAGCTACATGCCTCCAGCTAGACTCCATGCCACTGATCACAGCCCTCTGAGCTCTGCCAGTCAGCCAATTCTCAATCCACCTCACTGCCCACTTGTCTATCCCACACTTCCCAAGCCTTCCTACAAGGCAAACGTTCTGAAATCAAATTAGCATTCACTGCTCTCCTCTTGTTTACTCAGCCGGTCATGACGTCATGGTCAAGCATGATTTCTCCTTGCTGAACTCATGTTGACTACTCTTGATATTTCTTCTCTTCCACTTGCTTGGAGATGACACCCACAATAAGCCGCTCCATCGCCTCCCCAGGAATGGAGGTGAGGCTGACACCCAGAGCTGCCCAGCTCCTCTTTCTTGCCTTTTCTGTAGACTGGAGTGATAGTGGATTTCTACCAGTCTTCAGGCACATCTCCCACTCCCCACAACCTTTCAGAGACAAGAGAGAGCAGTTCATCAATCATTTTGCCAGCTCCCTCAACACTCATGATTGCAGCCAGTCAGGGCCCATGGATATGCATGTGTCAAGTTTGCCTTGATGACCTCTGACCAGATCCGCCTCAACCAAGGGGAAGTCTTCCTTCCTACAGACTCTCCCTTATCTCCAGGGTCTGCGATTCCTGAGTGCCAGTTTCAGCAGAAAAGACCAAAGCAAATACGATGTTCAGTAATTCTACTTTCTCAGTGTCCCTTGGTACCAGGGCACCCACCACACCACACCTCAAGTACTGTGTTCAGTTTTGGGCCTCTCACTACAAGAAAGACATGGAGGCCCTGGAACGTGTCCAGAGAAGGGCAACAAAACTGGCGAGGGGTCTGGAGTGCAGGTCTTATGAGGAGCGG
>PPHD01003198.1:0-32399 GCA_002909625.1 Bambusicola thoracicus
ATAATAATAATAATAATAATAATAATAAAAAAATCATTTGGTATTTTGTCATTGTAAATGCAGGGAAAATCATTTTCAGAGACAATGATGACTGAGTTTCTATTTCAAGAATTAAAGCATAAAGATAATTAATTAGCATATTTCGTATCTTTGAAGTACAGGTTATAGGAGAATTAACCAGAGAAAGCAAAATCAGCAAAGACATAAAAGGGAAGTTAAGATAGCAAACACATGTTCTAGGTCTTTAAAATCCTGCCCCTCCTCATCATTTCAGGGCAATCTTCTATTTACACTACCCTTTCCAAGTGAAAGAAAGATATATGGAAAATTATGGCAAAAGCTTTAATTTACTGTGGCAGTTTCCATTCTGTATGCATTTTTTAAAAGCTAGGCAAAAAAGAAGCACCAAAGATGTCCAATAGCCATTGAGAACAACCACCAAAAATTTTGATCAAAAAAATCACAGATGACAAGAAAAAGGGCTTCCTTTGATTTTAATGGTTGGACTTGTTTCATAGTGTACCATTATGAAATGTGGTATAGTCAAGATAAAAAGAGCTAACACCTCTGTGTTTCTATTTGGAAAAAATAAAACTGCAGAAGACCTTTCCTGAGTACAGCTGGTAGAAAAGTGACACTGGCTCTTATCAGCCTGCATTTTTTATAAAATGGAATTAGTGTCATTCAGCTTTAGAAGAAACTTCATTAGTGCCAAGAAAGCAGAAAAAGCTGTTTATTTATTCATTTGTACAGTCTGTTGTCAAATTTTTAATATCATTACCTTCTACAAAACCCTAGCAACCTAAATATGTAAGATGATAAGCAGACATACAATAACACAGTAATCTGTGTTGGAAGAGATCTCTGGAGGTCACCTTCATTGAACCACCATTCAGTGACCTATTCAGAGCACATCCAGTCAGATCAGTTTACTCCAGATCTTGACCAGCTGAATTTTTAAGATAAAGAGTAGAGGACCCACATCAACTCTGGAAATACACTTCAGTGTTTGATTACTCTCACTGAGACCTTTTTTCCTTCTCATAAGAACCTCGCTTCTTGCATTTGCATCCATTTCCTTTCACTTGATTGCTGTGCAACTCAAATGGGACTGGCTCTGTCCTCTCTATACCCTCTCTGAAGGGCTAAAAAAACTGTAATAATGCCCTTCCTAAATTTTCTCTCCCAAAGACGACACAAAAATAAGACTGAGTAAGGTAACTCATGGAAGAGTTCTGAAAGGTAAAGCATATGCAAAAGATACTTGTTATGACATCTTCTCAGAATTATTTGCATAGGAAAGGAGCCTGGAAATACCAATTAGGAACAGAATGTCTCTTCACTAGGCATGGAGGAGGAACTACATCTGCCTGCACACAAATATTTTGCAGCAGCGGACTGACAATAAAGGGATGGGAGGGGAAATAAGGCAAATAAAGTGAAGATATGACCCTATTAGCATATTATGAATTCACTGAAAGAAGCAAAATGCTAGTAAATTATCATAGAATATTAGAATGGTTTGTGTTAGGAGGTACATTAAACACAATCTAGTTCCTATCCCTTTGCTATTGATATGGAGACCTCCAACAAGACCTGTTCCAGTTCTTCCCCATCTTTGTTGTAAACGATTTCTTTCTAATGTCTGAAGCAAATTTCCCCTCTTTTAGTTCAAAACCATTACCCTTGTCCTTTTGCTACACTCCTTGATGAAGAGGGACTCCCCATCTTTCCTGTACACTCCTTTAAAGTTCTGTAAAGTCACTCCAGAGCATTCTCTTGATGATCTCACAAAGCACTCTTGTTTTCATCCTGAAATACTGAATCAGGTTGCCAGGACTATAAAAATTCTACTGATGGAAAAGATAGAGGGCTTCTGGATATATCCAGAAATTAACTGATCTTCCTATCCATATTCTAAAGGTATTTCTTGTATAGTACCTTACTGATAAGTGTTGGTTTAAGTGTCTAACCATCTCTGGCCATTTTCTACCCTCAGAGAAGTGAATGTGGGGAGACTTTTATTTGAATTCAGTGATCCACAGCAAGAATCTTACAATAAACTGTCAGTGTAGCTGGAATTATTTAAGCTGTCAGTTGTTTTCACTTTCACCTCTCACATTAGGAAGACTCTAGGAAAATTAGTGTGTTGTGTCCACAGTCAGATGCATCAAACTATTAAACCTGCATGAAATATGGAGGAGAACAACTTGAACTAAGCCAGTGAGGGGAGAACCTGTGTCAGAACTTGGGTCCTATTTGCTCTAACAGTCTGCCATAATTTTAGTAACATCTCCAGCCAGCGCTCTCCAGAAGAATACACACTGTTAACTTGCAGTATTGTACATTCAGTAGATACGTGCCTCACTGCTAGCTACAGAGAGAACAGAGTTCATTAGTGCCAAATGAGAGTTACCCACTTGAATTGCAGTTTCTCTGTGCATGCAAACTCTTTTTTGGAACTGACTTGAAACAGAAGATAAAAATATATGCTTCTAAGGATAACAAACAAAATTCTGTTCATAGAGGGCAGCCAGAAGGTGAGAAGTCCTTTTCTTCTGGATACATTCACACATTACTATCTTTTTGCAATAATAAATGCTAATAGGGATTGCCTTGAAGAGAATTGCTGAGCTTAAGTTGTAAAAAATTATAAAAGGATTTCTTATTTCTCATATTTCTCTTATTCATGGAATTAATGAAAAGGAAAGTATAAAATTAGATCTTATTCTACTGCTTTCTCTCACCCCCCTTGCAGAAGTGTTTCCTCCATCAAATCATCAAGATTTATCCTTTTGTCTTAGCTTTATCTGGAGAATATTTCTGCAGATTATGGTTACCTTGATGTTTTGTTTTCTTGCTACACAACATTTCTTCTGTACATTTTGTTAGTTTCTCCCTGCAAAGAAGAGTTACTACATATTCTGGAAGTAGATTATTTCCTGCTTTGGTCCTGTTTCCAAACACTAGTTGTACTGAAAATCCAATCTGCTGATAGTACTAGGGCCACAGTACACTGAAGTGGTGGGAAAATCTGTTAATTGCTACAACTTTTGGATACAACATGTGAAGGAACACAGAATGGAAGATGTGTTGTGAGCCTTTGTTAATTTTGGTGTTAATCGCTGCTGTGCAGATAAAGTAACTAAAAGACATGGGAGAGTTGATTTAAATATTAGATATCAAGATCACTTTCTGATCATTATGAAAGAAAAAATATAGGAAGATTACACAATGCATTTAAGACTGCATGCTTTATTAAGCTGCTTGCTTGGGGCTCACAGCATGGGTAGACTTTGGCCTCATAAAATTCCAGTGGTCTAAGCTACAACATCCTCCTCCAGCCCCTGTGGCATAATGCCAAAGCTCCCCATATGTCACTTCTCCATAAGAATGGGAGATACAATCCAGCCAGCCAGGAGCCCTGAAGCAATGCTGACCATCCTGACTTCTCAGCACTTTGCAGTGTTTAGAACCGGAGATAGCTGAGGGCAAAGAGATACACCTGCTTTCTGAAAGGTACCAGCCACTGTTCCAGCGCTTTAGCTCATACAAGGAAAATACAGCTTCAGGCCAAATCAAACACTGTTCTGCTTGGTTGCCTCACCATTCTTGCTTTTTGGCTGTAGGCATCCATTAAGGAGCTCAGGATGTTCCTTCTCCACAAGAGTCCTCCTCTGAATTGTACAGCAGATTCTCTGCAGTTCAGCCACCTTCCTTCTCTCTTGGCTGATCCTACAAGTGAAAAAATACACCTTCGAAGTTACTATGTCATGCTTAGGGGTCCTCATCTTGGAGCCTCTTCTCCAGCTTCTCATCCCTTATACTTTATAGAAAGCTTTACTGATACCTTGATTCTTTGTTCTGGCTCCAGGAAAATTCCACTGCCAGGAGCCTGCCTTCAGCATGGACTAATGGCCTCAGTCATCCTATTGCACTACTGATGCTTTCACATAAATGGAAGATGCTTGACTTAATGATCTCCCATTGTTAACCATGTGTCACCCTCCTGTGCAATTGCAGCTCAAAATGGTGGTAAAAACATGGCCAGGAGGGATAACTGCCTACTTTCAAAGCCAAGCTTCCAGTCTGCCAAACAAAGTCCTGTAATATCAAGAAGAATTAAAAAGAAGTTCAACCTATTTCCAAATGTGCAACTGTGCCAACAGTCTCTGGTCACATTTGATTTCAGAGAACGCTTTCTGAATTGACCATAGGCCACATAATTAAGTTAATAGCTAATAATCTATACATGTAGTTTAAGAGAATTTTGACAAATACTTAGATAAAGCTGATAAAGCATCTTGAAGAAAGTTAATTGGTTCACAGTCTTCAAAGGTGATTTTTTTTTTCAGTTTACTGGCACAACATGGCTGGAAACTTTCTTGAAAACCCCTTCGTATCTCCCATAGTTAAATAAATGTTAGAGCTTTCAAGCCTTTTAGAGAATGAGATAATCAAGCTGCATACAGAGAGTACCTTGGAATTTACTTATTAAATTCCATTAAGTTCACTCTTCTGTGCAATGTTCCTCCCTTGAATTCTCCTTCCTTCTTCCTGTTCTTCTTTTACTTCTTCTTCTTTTTCTTCTTTGTTTTCTTCTACTTCTTCTTCTCCTTCTTCAGCTTCTTCTCTTCTTATTTTTCCTAAATTAATCTTTTGGATAAACTCTTACGCCATAAATTTTAGAGGAAGTAATTCAAATTCACCATGGTGAATTTTTCAAAATTGCGTAGCACTGGCCAAATGATGTTCTCGTTGAAATCAGCAGTAAAACATCCAGCAACTTCAAAGGAAGCAAAGTTAAGCCAACCCGGAGTCCTTATTAAAACCCCACCTTTAGTTCTTTAAAAAGAAGGGGAAGTTTAAAAGGACTAACTGAGGAAATTCAATGCCCAGGTTCCATTGTAATTCAATAGGGATGGGGCGCCAAATTTCCTTAGGCTGCTTTGCAAATCTTATCTTACAATGGATGCCAAACTGCCTCCCATAATGAGCCAGTCATTCTACAATGTCAGAGGGTCAAGGTGATTCCTGTGTGGTGATACCAAGCCTTAGCTGAAATAATGCAGTACTGTGGAAGAGTTGTGCTTGCATTATTGTGAGTCTGTGAAACAAAGTGATATGGATGAGGTTAGAATGGATTAAGAATGACCTATCTTGAAGCAGGAGAGGATGGGGCTGGTTGCTCAGTTTAAAAGGGCCATTTAGAATCTCCAGGATGGTTTACCTCCACCTCTAGAGAGAGATGAGACAAGAAACTAAGGCAAATCACAAAGACATGAAGCATAGGTATAAGAATTTACTCAGAAGAACTACTACTGTTCTTTGTGGCTGTCTCTATAAACCAAATAAAGGCAAAGTTGTTGGTGCTTCCCCTGCTTACCAGCCCTTGAGCACAAAGGCAAAGAGTTGTTGACTCTTCCTCTCCACTTGACATCAGGCTGCACAGAGCTGCCTTCTCCTGCTGCAGCAGAGTATTGGAAAGCTACATCCAGCAATGGCAGAGCCTCCACCCCGTGCTGAGACCTTCCACCATATCACCAGCCCTGCTCTTGTTCCTGTAGTGTTCGCAGCAGGAACAGGAACCCACAATCCTTTTCATTCACAGTCTGGTGTGCCAGCCCCCTCTAATGCTCTGTGCACAAGAATATTCACCTGTAAGATCACACAGGTATACTATGACTTTGGGAAAATGAAGCTCAAGTGACTTCACACACAAAGTCTGAAAGAAAAGCCCTAATGGTTTCCACACTGGCTTCAGTCAATAAATCATTTATACTGAGGTTTATTAATGCTTCCTTCATCTTCAAATCAAAGCCCTCTCCCAAAAATTAAAATAAAAGCGTCCTCCTCCCCACTCCCTACTGTTAAAATTGGTGATCTTTATGGGCTGAACCATGCAGTATATATTGGATTTCTTTCATTTGGTTTGATTAACTCCACATGGGCTTGGATTCCTAGAGATTTTTTAATATACAAGATGAAAGGAGTACATTGTTTTGATAACTCAACATTTTAAACAGTTAGATCAATTTTTGCATTAGATGAACTCCCTTCTCTTTACCTCAAAACTACTTACCAGAGACCAGGGGAAAGAACCCAACAGTGCCTCAAGAGATCGTTTGTTTCAAGTGGACTCCAGGGGTGCCTTCAGAGTTATGTTCCTCATGCTCAAGTTTTATCTCTTAGTGTTGTTTTCAGCAGGCAAATTCTGTGATTATGCATTATTTTAGTTTGCTCATAGAGTTAATCAGTTTGCATGCACTGTTTCATTAACAATTCCCAGCAGCAGAGATTTCCAGCTTGTTGGTATTATTTACAACAGAGTAGGTTAATATCACATATTAGAAGGATGGCATTATATATCATATGGATACAGTTTCCCTCGGCAATGATGTATTTGTTTAGAGGTGTCCTAAGCAAAGCCCATGAAAGTCTACAGAAACAAGCCATTTGATCTGGCTACGTTGTTTATCATCAAAGAAAATCTCAAAGCTGACAATCCTCTGTCCTGAGCATGGAACTATTTATATTTTTTTCCAATTATTTTCAGTTCAGATTTGCTAAGAGTAAATATAAGAATTATACCACCAACAACAGCTACCTTCTATCCTTGTGCATAGCAAATAAGTCACGCTGTATGTATAGCCTGCGATGGTTTTTATGGGAGAATGGCTCTGAAGTGTTCTTCGTCTTCACTGTGATGTTACTGATGTGTGAAAGAAATGGCTGATGGATCTATTAGTGTTGTTGCCACTGGGGACAGGAAATAATTCTGGCCACAGTCAGCCGTTGATTTTTAGGTGTATACATTACAGTTTGAAGCAGGACTCCATCTTTGGAGTAATTTAGTCTCACATAGGAAGACGTACTGTTTTTCTGTGAAAAATACTTGCAAACAAGTATTTGAGGTTCATTCTTTCTCAAAGTGGTGTGGGTAAGTGGGTAGGAAGTAGACAGCTAGTCACAATACCCCAGTTCTTCTTTGCTTTTGGTGCAAGAAGAAGAGTTTTCTAATTGAATAAGTTGAACTATCAGTGGCTGTTCTCCCTGCTGTTCTCAGATGATTAGAAGCTTTTGTTCATGCAACCATTCCAAGTCAACTACTTGCAAATTCTCTTTTCGTTAAATAAGCTCTTTGAAACCATTTCTAACTTTGAATACGAAGAAGCCACCACATTTGTTTCACCTAGTTCCATGACACATGGGACACAAACCCCTGAACTATGCTATCTGAATGGGGAGAGAGCAAATGTTCACTCTCACTGAGCTACTCTCCTTCTAGTGAGACCTCTTGTCTGCAGCTCAAAAACAAAGAAGTTGTGTTGTTTCAGCGCACTGAAGAAAATCAATCAAAATACCCAGTCTGACCCTTCAATACATTTGGACATTTACAAATTTCGTAAGCTTTCCCCTTCAGGTGGGAAGGGCCTGTATTGCAGATAGAAGACACTGCAAGGCACAAAAGCTTCACAGACAGGATGCTTTCTCCCACAGCTTATGCATCGGCTTCCCTAAAAAATCTGTCATTATGTGAAAGGAGTTTTGTCTAACATGCAGTTATTTCAGTTATGCAGGCACAAGAATCTAAATATCCCACATGGGTTGGCCTCACAGTTGGTCTCTCCATTTATCTGTAGATACTTCTGCCTGCTCTTCACACACTGTGGACATCTTAAACTAATTCCACCAGTTACCATAGTCAGTGAGTCACAGAGCCTTACTGATGTGATCATGTAACTAATAATTAGTTATAATCACATACCATTTTAATGGCCATTTTACATTTTCCACTGCTAGGTTTCCTGTTACTGTGCCAACAGTATACGTACACTTTTATGTTATGCTTCATATTTATCTTATTCACCAGAAATGCCAAAGAGAATATAAAAATATGCTTCAAGTAATTCAAAACTGAAACTAGGGCTCTCACTTCATCTATCTATGCCATCTGAGGACAAACAAACAAACTCTAAGATGAGAGTGAACTGTACATTTGTCAATGTATTTTTTGTGGGGGGGGAAATGCAGTTATTTCTTCATAAATGAATCCCTGGTGACGCACAAAGGCAGCTTCTTTTCTTTGTTTTTGCATTTGATACTGTGTAGATGCTTAAAACATTATCCTTGCAATGTTGCATTCTGAGCAAGGACCACTAAAATAAGACATTTCATATCAGTACTATCACCAAGCTTATATAAATTGTCATATGTTTTAAAATATAACTCACCCACACTGGCCTTGTCTAGTTCTGTTTTCTAGTCTCAGTAATCATGTTTGAAGGTTTTTTCAAACTGTTCCCCCACAAACTGTTCTGTTAAGTAGATCTATCCAGTAATTATCCTCTGGACACACTGAGTAACACACCTTTCATGAGTGCCCTCTGACATGTTTTCTTGTTCCCTTTGGTCCTCCTTAGCTACTCAAACACAGAAAAAACAAACTTCCTTTCTGGAGGTTTGGCAATAAGACTCTCTTCAGTGTAACAGAGAGGGAGGAACTGCAGTGCATACGGGAACAAAGCAGGTCCCAATACCATGGGCATAAGCTTGTCTGGGAGTTTCCATTGCTCCTATCAAGTATAAGCAGAAAACATATGTGATCACAGCTTTAGGGGAAAGTATTTTCTTCATTATCTTTTGTTTCCAACAATTTCTGATTTGTTTGTGGAGGTTTTTATGGATGTTAAAGCACATAAAGACAAGTACCGTCATCTGTTTTGTTTGTTTATTTGTTTGTTTGTTTTCTATAAGGTGATCCTAGGATCACCTGCGGAATTTCCCCATTAAACAGATAACTTGAACTGTAGCCTACATTTTTTTGGAAAGAAGAAAGCAATGACTTCCCAGAACAGTCATTCAGCTATTGCCCTTCCCCTAATGTCGTCAAGTGCCATGTCCCATACACTCAGTGTTGCTGTCTGACCTCACTATCATGTAAAAGAAATGATCAGAAACTGGTGGATGGGGTCAGACTTGCAGGCTTGCCTATCTGCTTTGTGTGCATGGCTGAACCTATCATGATGCTGCCTTTCTTCTGTGCTACTATACCATTATCTTTATCAGTACATTTATTGTTTTACTCAAGGTAAATTTCTCTCTTCCTTGGGTACAGAGAAGAGGGCATGGAATCCCAGATCATTCACCTCATCCTCAGAAATAGACCACTGCACTCAAGTGCCTGCTTTCCTGGTTTGCCGAGTAAAAGGCTTTAATGCACCTCTTTTCTTTTTCCTGCTCAACAGCTTGCAAAGCTTTTCCCTCTTTCTGTCTCCATACATTTCAAGCTATTTGCAGAAAGCTGAACAGCTTCAACAGAAGAAAAAAAAACCACAAGGCCGTAATTTGATGAGCGCTCCTTTCTATCAAAAAGGACAACTTGTTCATAGTTTGTCCTTTACCTCTCACTTCTGCCCACTCAGTCGTACCAGCTCAAGTTTGTTGCAGCTGAACAGAATGAGGAAAATTGTCTCAGTTAAAAAAGCCCTTTTTTTTTTTTTAATCCCTAACCCAAAAACAATTTTAATAGGATGATGGGAAAACAGCTAGGAGGGAGAACAGAGCCACAGAAAGGTGGGTATGAGTTAAGCCAGCATTTCTGTTGAAATAAAAGTTCATCCATCAAACTGTCATATCAGAGAGATACACCTCAAACACCCAGTAGCTCTGTGGATAGACTGTTCTCCCAGAGATTTGCAGGACAGAGTAGAGGCACTAACTAGCTCCTCCATTTGGTCTCTTGAGTCTAAGAAAGCCTCTTAAAAAACAAAACAAAACAAAACACAAAGACTTAAAGTGAAAACAATTAAACAACCATTTCCTGGCTTGGAAAATGTGACAGAAACCCCAAAATTCTAGTAAAATGTTTTGGATTGAATGAAATGTTTCATTCAACCTGGAGGAAAGTTTTTTTTTTTCTTTTTTTTTCTCTTGAGTTACTGAAAGGCAGCTATGTTATCAAACAGGTATGCTACTCTACGCTCAGCAAGCCTGCCTGCCCTGAACTCCTCCAGGTCCTGTCACTCCGTGCAGCCACAGAGTGAAAATTATTGGCTCAGTGAACATCACTCAGGTCAGATCTGACACCCACCTGTGTTAGGGAAGTCTAACAAAAAGCTGAAGTAGAATCCTGGCAGTCTGTGGCTTTGAATTAACCAAAATGCATCTGGAATGACCAAACCTGCAGTGCTATCACACAAACATAGTAAAAATTTTTGGCTTCTAGAGAAACTCAACTGTGATTAGAAGGTAATGCAGTTCTATTAGTTATTCACTTCATTCAGTGGGCATTCCCTCCATTGGTTTCCATAGCAGGATCATCCCTTTAGTAGGATCAGTGCTTTGTAGTTTTACTCTGAACACAGCCTGACAGGAAGAAAACTTTGCCTTTTCTCTCAATGTAGTAAAAAGCATTTGATTGTATTGTGTGACTCTTTCCTTCTTGTAAAGGTGTTAACTCATAAGTGAGTTTGTTTTTTGTTAATCTATCAACCGAAGAAACGAGCCTTAGCAATTAAGGGGCCTTTCTTTTTTTCTCCCCATAACCACAACCAGAAGTCACGGTCTGAAGAGCACTACGTTACAAGCTTTCCAAGGCTTTTGCAAACACCTCTGAGGAAGACTTTGGCACAACCCCTGCGTCTAGGTTTTTAACCTAGAGCCAGCTTGTGAGTGGAAACAGTGAACTGTTTCTGTCTCTCGGTGTGAACTCTTTGCGTGCCTCTCCTGACACCGCTGGCAGGGTTAAGTCCAGCTCATTAGCCCTCTTCTTGCCTAGAAGATTCAAGAGACAAAGAGTTCTGCTGCAGTCATGTCAGCAGCAAATGCCAGGATTGAATAGGGCAGTTTGAAAGTGCCAGATTCGGGCTATGGACAACTTCTTGGATGGTTAAGAAACATGTTCCTGTATGTCTTTCTACTGTGAAATAGGAAGTAATCGTAAGGAGGCACCTCGTTTCACAGGTATTTAATTTGAATGATAATACATAGGTAAGAGTAGTGATGGCATGTAAGAAAAAATATCTGCTATAACAGATAAAAATATCCAAGATGATTCGTTGCCTGCTCTCTGTGCCAGCAGCATGTTGAAATGTGACCAGATATTGTTGATGAATAAATAAAACAAGAAGGAAATTCAGATGTACACAGAATTCAGCAAAGATCAGTTTCCCTGATATGAACTACTCATTGACAGCTATTTTTAGACAGAGACATCCCAAGCCCAATCCATTTGACTCTCGGCAGATGCTCGGATCCAGCTCACTTTAGAGGCAATGAAGCCTCCCACCAGCACCCCTCTTCTCTGGCTCAGGGCCCATTGTGAGACATTCCTCCTCTTCCACTTGGTTCTTTAATTCAGACTTGACAACCTAGGATGTAGATTTAAATCCTACTATAGCACAACTATTAATAATCTGACGAATACTGAGGATGAGAATCCTCAGCAAATTTAAAGCTGAGGGATGATTGCCAAGAAAATTTGGCTCTCACTCCCCTGTTGCTTTGATGCCCTCACTTACTATTCTCACAGCCTAAGAAAACACTTTTTCCCTCCTCTCTGCTTTCTCCCTAATCTCCACAGGTAGAAGCAGAGAAGGAGATGAAGACCTCTTTCAACAGCTGCCCAAACCTGCCTCTCCTCAGTTATCAGCCAATTCTTCCTGCCTTTTAATGGTGCTGGCAACTTCTTACTCTCCACAGCTCATTTCCCACCACTGCTGCCAGCCTGGAGAGCCGGCTGGTCCCAGGGTGGGAACAAGGCGGGCCGTGCTGTGCCCAAGCCTTTCAGGCTCCGATCACAGGGCAGAAGTCCTACCATGGCACACCAGTGCAAGCATCATCCCAGATGTCACCACACAGCACCTCCTCCTGAGAGTCAGTGTCCACCCTCCCAGTAAAATGCACACAGGACAAATGACAGATAAAAACAAGAGTGTAGCAGAGACAGGAGCTCCAAGCCAGCAGCAGTTTTACCCTCCAGACTGGGAGTTTTCAGGTGACTATAAATATTAACAGTTAGGTGAAAAGAACATACATTCAGATAAATAATTTTGGCAAGGAAAGGGGGTGAGGGAGGATATGGTTGTAATTTCTTTTGAGAGTTTTGTACTGTGATGCTATGTTTCAGCAATTTGTATGTGGCTTTTCTTTCTTTTTTTTTTTTTTTTCCACTTTTTTTTTTCTTTTTCTTCAGACAGACTGGAATATTTTGTTTTGACAGCCCAGAAAGAAGAAGCTGGTGGATCTTTTGTTTTGAAGACATATACATCACCTGAAACATTGACCTAAATTAAAAAGGAGGAGGATTTCTGTGATCCAAAAAGTTAGGTAAAAACCCTTCTTTTCAAGGCAAGTCAAGTACTGGGTGTTGGAGCAGATTGAAGTTTGCTTCCCCGTTTGCTGTCTAGCAGAAGAAAAACAAGGTCTCGGGAAAAGCTGCTGGATTTCAACCAAATTTTTCCCCCTCCAGTTTTTCACCCATTATTTGACAAGGTTTAGTAGCCAGTGTGGTTCCCCAGATTTTAGGCATCTTGCTGTGAGCTGAAGATTTCCCATATTCTGATGTCTGTACACTCAAGGGTGCAGGGGATGGCAACTACTCTCATTTACAGAAGCCAATCCCCATGTAAACACTAGCCTGGGGGAAAAAGAACAGCACTTCATCTAGAGGAGTTTTCCAAAAAACATATCTAAGTTATGGCTATGTCTTTTTATATGAAGGGTCTATTCTCTTTCTCCCCACGCCTATGGCAAAACTCTTTTCATTCTCAATGGGAGCAGGGCTGCCCTGCCAACATTTCAGTAACCAACAGGGCCAGCTTGAAGTCGATTTTCTGGCACTGGAGGAAAAGTTTCATAACCATGCATCACTGTAAACTATACCAAGGAGGATCCTCCTCCCTGCCTTCCTCTTTGTCTGTTTCCTCAAGCAATATAGCCGCCCACAGGCACACCAGGGACATGGCTGGCAAGCAGCGGGAGATGCTGTTTCACTGGCAGTCGGTGACTAGACGAGAGTGTTATTTGTTTCTGCTTGCTTCCCATGAAATATTATTGATCTGAATGTGCCGCCAAAGAGCTGGAACCATCCGCTGTGAAACCAAAAAGCCTACTGCAGGAATTGCAAGGCCATTTGAAGAATTCGCGTTTTCTGTCCCTGTGTAATGGGACACCACTTCAGTTGTGCAGCAATCTGGATCTGTCCTCCCTCAGAGAATGAGGGCTGGCAGGGCTTCTGCTGGCATCACTGAAAGCTGCAGCCTGACTGGCATGAGCTAGTGAGTCTTCTTGCCCACTGTTCTCCTTCCACTGACCTCTGATCCTGCTGGAACTCCCCCTGATTTCTGCTGGAGAGTATTCCTTTAAGCACCACCCCCAGCACAGCCCAAAAAGAGCCCCAAAACAAGATAGATGAGGAAATAATAGGATGGAAAGCTTCAGGGCTAAACTCTCCCCACACTAAAAACACATACTAGACTACGTTGAAGACATGGTTGCCCTTTTGTGCACGAACACCCCGCTCCAGCAAAACACTTATCTCCTGAGAACTTGCCTCCTCATATGCTTTAATGGACTTAAGAGTGTTGTTGGATCAGGGCCTACTTTTCCTCAGCTAGCCCTCATTCTCAGACCCCTAACTTATTTATTAGGTCTCAGGTGCCTTTTCTTTGCTGATTTGCTCTTTTTTTCTGCCTTGAGTCACACTGCTCTTGGATCTTCAGGTCTTAATTCCTGGTATAAACATACAATGAGTGCAGGCCTTACAACCTTTGTTAATGATCAGGGAGGGTCTTTGCTGCTGCTTAGTTGAGCAGAAACAACTTTGGATAAGTGGAAAGATTTGTTCCAATGTTAGGGTTAGCTTTGAACAACATAGGCTTGTTCTCTTGGTCCAGCTCCTCTGTCACTGAACCCTTACAGGTGATGGGACCAAAGCAGAGAAAGCTGTGAAAATGGTGGAAAGTGTCCCCATATCTTTCTTCATACATGTGTGGGCTTCCACAACCTGGTGTTTCATCACTGTGGGACAGGATATCCAGCCATGTGACCAAGTGCATTTAGGGAACATATTCATATCAGGGTTATGTTGTCTCTGAGTAGACCCTGAGTAAGCAGTTGCCCATGCTTGAAGGGATTTACAGTTTGCACAGATAAGATAGAGGAAGCACACAGAATCCTAGATAGTCAAAATGACTTGCGAAAGGACTAGAAAAGGGAAAGCATGACTACGATTTTCAAGAATGGAAAAAGAAGTAGATGACGGGAACTACAGGCCAGTCAGTCTAACCTCTGTGCCTTGTAAGATCATGGAGCAGATCCCCCTGAAGGCCCTACTAAGGCACTAAAAGATAAAGATGAGGTGATTGGTGATAATCAACATGGCTTCACCAAGGGCAAATTGTGCCTGACAAACTTGGTGGCCGTTTATGATGGAGTTACAGGATCAGCTGACAAAGGAAGAGCAACTGATGTCATCTACCTGGACCTGTGCAAAGTATTTGGCAACATTCCACATGACATTCTGGTTGCCAAATTGTAGAAAAATAGATTTAATGGTTGAGCCACTCACTGAATAAAGAGTTGGCTGGATGGTGACACTCAGAGATTTGTGCTCAACAGCTGAATATCCAAGTGGAGACAAGTGACAAGTGGTGTTCCTCAGGGATTGGTGCTGGGGCTGGTGTATTTCTGTAGCCAACATAGATAGTGGGATCAAAGGACCTGGACAGGCTTGAGAGGTGGGCCCATGCCAACCTCATGAAGCTCAACAAGGCCAATTGCAAGGTCCTGCACCTGGGTCAAGGCAATCGAAAGCACTGATAGATGCTGGGCACAGAATGGCTTGAGAGTAGCCTCGAGGAGAAGGGTTTGGGCTGTTGGTTAATGAAAGACTCAATGTGAGTTGGCAATGAGCACTTTCAGCCCAGAAGGCCAACTGTATCTTGGGTTGCATCAATAGAAACATGGCCAGCAGGTTGAGGAAGATGATTCTGCCCCTCTACTCTGCTCTTGAGACCCCACCTGGAGTACTGCATCCAGTTCTGGGACCCGCAAAACAAGAAGGACATGGAGCTGTTGCAGTGAGTCCAGAGGAGGACCACAAAGATGATCAGAGGGCTGAAGTACCTCCTCTGAAGGAACGGGCTTAGAGAGTTGGGTCTGTTCAGCCTGGAGGAGAGACTTGAAGGGACCTTATAGCAGCCTTCCAGTACCTGAAGGGAACTTTTTATAAAGGTATGTAGTGACAGAACAAGGCGAAATGGCTCTAAATTGGAAGAGGGTAGATTTAAACTAGGTATTAGGATGACATTCTTTACTGTGAGGGTGGTATGACACTGGAGTAGGTTTCCCAGAGGGGCTGACAGTGCTCCCTCCCTGGAGGTGTACAAGACCAGGATGGATGGGGTTTTGAGCTACCTGGTCTAGTGAGAGGTGTCCCTACCTATGGCAGGGGGGTTGAAACTAGATGATCTTTAAGGTCCCTTCCAACCAAACTGTTCTAGGATTCTGGGATTCTAGGATTCTAGAATTCTAGGATTCGAGGATTCTAGGATTTGATATCCTATGGCAGATGCCTGTGGAAAAAAAGGAGGAATACATACATGCTCCCTGTGACATTTCTTTGTCTGATCCTCACCCTTATCCTTATATTTTCTGTTCTGCATTCTCATAGGATCATTTCTTGCTCTGGTTACTCACCAACTGCTCTTTTACCTTTTTTTCTCCCTCCTCTGTATTTCACAGCCTTTGCAAAGCATAGCTCATGCATAGCAAGGTCACAGTTCAGCAAGAATCGCATGATGTTTAAGTGGAGCACAAAGAAAACAGATGATTTCACTCAGCAGCACACGTGGCTGTCAAACATTGCTTCTGATCTGCTTCAGAGTGTTAATGGCCACTATGAAGGTCTGGAGGACTTCTGAGGGATCTGAAGACATGATGGAAGAAAGAAGGAAAAGAATAAATAAAGATCTTCCATCTTTTGTCCCAAATCAGTCTTTCTTCTCTTGCTCTGATCTCTCAACTCTATAGTAGAACTGTGTATGGTAGCTTGTCGTCATCAGATGAAAATGTCATCAGGAGAGGTGCTATTCCAATACCAAAAGAACTGCTAAAGCAATCATCCTTAAGGTTAAGTCCAACCATCACGCTGATTTCTGCAGCCACAGGAGCAAGCTCCTCATGGCATTCTGTGGTTGCTAAGATTGAACAGCACAGCTGAATAGACGAAAAGGCTCCTCACTGATTGTTTGTACAAGACATGTCCTGCCAGACCATGTCATCACATTAACTCAAAAAAAGAACTGAAGGTGGAAATAAAAAAAGGCAAAGACTCTACACCGCAGTCAGATAGATCTTTATGGACCTTCCTTGATTTACACAAGCCCTGTATCTTATTCAGAGCCAAGCATTCCTGTGTCATGGCACAATGCAACCAGAAAGGTGAGCAGTCCCTTCTCTTCTACTTACCTTGCAGTAGCACAATCTGGGAAAGAGAAACCATCTTGGCTTCTGGTAAATTAGGTACTAGAAGCTGCGTAGTAAGCCATCTCTTGAGACCAGCCAGAAAGTGATTTTCTTCTTTTTCTCTTAGCTGTGTATACGGTTCTTTGCAATGGAGATAACAGTTCCACTTCCTACATATTGCATCTTCATTTAAGTTCACCCTGCTATGTTAGAGGAACTATGCAAGAGGAACAGTCAGGGGCTTTGAAGCAATTTTTACACACACACATATATATATATGCGCATATATATATGTGCATATATATATATATGTATATATATGCATTTCTTTGAAGCCAAGATGGAAAAATAAACCAAAAATACTCCATAAGAAAAACAAACAAACAAAACCCCCAAACCCTGAGATTTTAAAAACATTTTAAAATGTCTGTGCCAATTTGCATATTCATGTCCTGAATACATTCTACTATTGTAAAGCTCTATAAATTAACACATGGACCTCATTGCCACACAGAGGATACATATCCAGCCGTGTAACTTCACCTGTACTACATCTGTATTTAAAGTATCAACTTAGAAGCAGCTTCAATGTGTTACATCTTTCCTAATTTTTTCTTTTATGTTTGGAAATTCCACTGTAAGTAATTCTCTCTCAATTTCATTTTTTCTCAGGATCCAGCCCAGAACAAATAAGGCCTTAACAATGAGAGCATACACAGCACAATTCTACACATATTGAAACTGAAAAAAATGCATTTCTTTTATAACACGCTTTTGCATATATAGCAGTAGAAACTGGAGAATGTAATAAAACTATTATTCAATCACAAAGCAGGCAATTTGGGCACCCAACCAGGCTTAGAGAATACTGAAAATATCTCTAGAATGCATTTCCAAACTTCTTAAGATTTTCATTTTTGTTTTCAAAACATGGCAGAAAAAGTTTTGAAAAATATACTAACTATTAACTTGTTTTTTTTTTTTTCTATCACAGATAATAAAAACTACTCTAAAGTACTCGGTGCTTTGAGTTCTTTTCAGGGAAACATGTTAATAAACTCTTTATTCACTGGACATTATTTTTAAATGGTAAAATGATACCATTCCAACCATTCAAATGGAAAAAAACAAAAACAAACACAAAGAAACAATTTTTTTTTGCAAGTATTTTTATTATTTCCTTATTAGCTTTTGCTCTTGTCTGATTTACTTACTTCATAATTATGCTTTTACTACTTTTGTACTGCACAGAAGTTCCCAAGGCCACATTCTTGGTGTACAATGCATCATGCAGTGGAATCCTAGTCTCTATCAGGCCTATATTGTCTATTAAAATAAAGATCAAACAAATACGGTACAATACTAGTTATTTTTCATGTGTTTCAGGATCAGGCTCAGAGGTCAAACTTGCCATCGCAGATGCTGAACTTCCCCATGAATGTAGCTGCCCATTACCCATGGTAATGGTCTTTACATTTGCCAGATGAACTTACTTTTTACATCCATGGCATATCCTATACAAAGATAATATTTCCAGAAAGCAATACATATATTACTAGAGGACTAACCAACCACCAAAGCCCCAGCACTGGCGTCACTGCTCTGACCCAAAGACCATCTTGTTCACCAGTATTAGCAGTGAAGACCAGCAAGTCTGCTTTAAATCCTGTAGAGATGCACACTTGCTCAGTGACAAACAACCTCATCTGAAGACACCGCCCTAGCCAGACAGACCATCAGATGTTGGTGCTTCTCCCGTCTGCTTCCCCACATCTATGTCTTCCACAACTGGCCTTTCTTGTATGTACTGTGAGCAGAGGCATTCCTCAGATAGACAGATGTTTGGGAGAGTTTTGCCTGATCTGTATTTCCTGGCTATACTTACAGACTGGGGGATGAGATGCTGGAAAGCAGCCCCACTGAAAGAAATCTGGGGGTTCTGGTCGACAGCAAGTTAAACATGAATCAGCAGCATGCCCTGGCAGCCAGAAGGCACTGGGATTCATGAAGCACAGCATTGATTGCCTGTCAAGGGAAGTGATTGCTCCACTCTACACTGCACTGGTGCGGCCTCACCTTGAGTGCTGTGTACAGCTTTGGACATATGTGGACAATATAAGAACACACCACTCCCACTAGAATGGGAGCTGCATCAGGAGTGGGTCAGATGGGGGTTAGGAAAAGATTTTTCATCAGAGGATGGTGGGCATGAAACAGCCTTCCCAGGACAGTGGTCATGGTTCCAAGCTGATGAAGTTCAAGAAGTGTCTGGACAACATTCTGACACATATTATCTGTTTTTGAGTGGTCCTGTGTGGAATCAGAAGTTGAACTCAATGATTCTCATGGGTCCCTATCAACTTGGGATATTTTATGATTCTATTATTCTATTTTCCAATCATCTGTAGCTGTGATTCTTTCAGCACCCCAACTCTCACATACTGTTTTCATCATCCAACGAACAGCTGTTTTAGAAAGAACTATAAAATTAGTGTTATCTCTTAAGTTTGATCAGTCATGGCAGTATGTTCTATGTCCTGATACCTTTTAAGTGTACAGCAGCACAAAATCCAATATTATGTGTGTACTTTTTTAATAAGTTAGATCTTTTATTTAGCACAATGATTACTGAGCTAACAAATGTAAAATCATCTGCCTTGACCATTACTGTTTAGTTCAAGAACCAGTCTATTCTCTGTGTTGGTTTCCAATACATGCATTTACCTATAGTTTCCATTCATATTCAGGCAATCCAACTGAATAATTAGATGCATATGAAGAAACAAAGTGGGATTCTCCTTTTTACATCTTGCTCCAAATGGAAAACAAAGTTGGCTGAGAAGATGTTGAGGGATCATAGATTATCTCCAGCATCCTGTATTAGAAGTGTATTCTTTTTTGTTGTTTTATATGTTCATCTTAAGTGTACAGAAGATCTTTTAAAAATATGAAAATGTAGCAAATATAATGTTTACTATGCTTACATTCCTTCCTAGCCTTGGGTCTTCCAAGAAAATGAGATGTGACATTTCATGATACATGTATTAATTTTAACTTGGAAAAGAAAAGAAATGTTTCCTAAAGAATAAGTAAATAAATGCAAAAAAACATCTCCTCAGTGTTTTTCTAGGTTTGATAGAATATCACATCCTTCTGCTGAAGTAATAGTCCCCTTTCAGAGGTTTCACTGAAAACTGTTTGATGCATTTCACAATTCAAAGGAAAATGTTTAGAAAAATTAAAAACTAGAAAGCTACAACTCTAGATGCTGCCTTAACAATGGTCAAATCATCTGCTGACAGAGATTTCATCAGTCAGTAGCCCTTACTGAGGATTTCTGAGCTGAAGACTTTTACATATGCATTAGTATGGGTTACTACATATGAAGAGAAGAACCTGACAAAACTATTTCATTTTATCTCTGTTCCAAGAAAATGGGCCAATTCTCAGCTGCAATACTTTGGAGAATTTCCTGTCTGGTAGTTCAGAAACTGCCAAAAGCAGGGTGTAGAAGCCAGAAGAACGCTGCTGCCATTGGCCCAAACAAACAAACAAAGATCCTCAACAGAAAATAACCCTCCCTGAAATAAAAATAGTTCTAAAGGATCAACAAAAACAAAAATGGACCAGATTTTAAATGAGAGTTGTGTTTTACATATCATGTGGCTAGACATAGTTTTTGGAAGAAATCCAGCTCAGCCCACTTTTCTCCACCATCTGTCAGCAGTAGGTTTGCTGACTGCAAAGAGCTTAGAGGCAACATGTAAAAGGCGAGTGTTAGACAATCGAGTTTAAACATCACAAGAGCAGGGAAATTCAAAGGCTTGATGATGTAATGTGCTAACACTTGGCTGTTGTGAGAAAAAGAGGAGGAGGAGGATAACACGTTACAGAGAACAGGGTCATTCACCTTTAGGCTGAATTCTCTGGCTCTTATCAGTCTGTACTAAGACCCTGACATTATTTAAACATGCGGTTGGAAATGTTTATTTTAGACATAGGCCAAAGAGATTTGGCATGGGGATTTAGATGTAGGGTATGGCTCTAGGTTTAGACCTGCTGAGAAGCCAAGTCATATTCTAAAGAACTGAAATCTTACTTCTGAGATCATGAAATCAATCACAAAGATGAAGACCATCAGAAGATGTGACCTTAGTGTCAAATGTCTATATCCCAGACTCAGATGGAGAAGACACATCCAGAATCCTTCTATTAAACCAGCTGTAGACAATAAACTCTACAAAGCTGCTACAGGTCTACAGTAAAGATGAAACCAAAATGCATATCACCTGCTCACCTGTAAGTTCCCTTGACTTAAATGAGTGTACAAACTCATGTGAATGACTGCCTCAGGAGTAGAGATGTCTTGCAAAGAGATTTTGACAAATTTGATGGCTAGGTAATCACCAATTGCATGACGTTCAACCAGAGCTAATGCCGTATTCTGCACCTGGGACTGAACAATCCTGGATATATATATACAGGACACTGGAGAGCTGCCATGCTAAAAGGGATCATAGGATTCTGTCTGACAGCAAGTAGGTCATGAGGCATCAGTATGCTCTGGAACCCAAAGGGACAAGTGTACCCTGGGGTGCAGCAGGCCCAGCGCTGCCACCAGGTGAGGGGAGGGACTGTCCCCTCTGGTCTGTGCTGTGTGGCCTCACCTCCAGCACTGCATGCAGGTTAGGTGCCACAGTGTAAGGTGCCCTATTACAGAGCATCCAAAAGAGGTCTATGAAGATGATGAAGGGTCCTGAAGGCAAGACATATGAGGAGCAGCTGCAGTCCCTCAGTGTGCTCAGCACATAGTAGAGGAGCTGAGGGATGACCTCGTGGTGCCTGCAGCTCCTCACAGGGAACGGAAGGCAGCGCTGAGCTGTGATCTATGTGACAGCGACAGGGCCCGAGGGAATGGCATGGAGCTGTGTCAGGGGAGGGGCAGCTGGAGGTCAGGGAAAGGGTCTGCACCAGAGGGCAGTGGGCATGGAACGGGATGCACCGAGCAGTGGGCACAGTCCCAGTGCTGGAAATCGGTCTACTTTCCAGGCCAAATGGGGTTACAGTGCAAGGCTGTAGCCCCTCCAAATTGGGAAAGTATTTGTATGTGGTAGTCAAGCCTTGACTGAACTTTTTACTTAATTCCCCAAAATTCCCTCCTGAAAGACATGCTACCAGGTAGAAACTTAAAACTGCTGCATGTGCTATGTAAGAGCATATCTCAGATACAGAAAATTAGGAGGATGGGAAAATGCATGCTATGAACGGAAGGATACCTAGTGAACTTGTGACAGTAATTATAGTATTGGGTCTCATTTGCATAGTTGAAAAAGCTTCTTTAAGAGATGTGCTTCTCATCTGGTCTTCAGCAGCAGTCAGGGGGATTCCTTAAACTCTCTTTGAATGAGGCTAAGTTGGAAAAATCTCAGTCCAGTCTAGTTAAACTGGCTGCTAAAATTACAGCCAGTTTGGGAACTGGCTATTAAAAACTGTCCAGCAAGCTGAGTTTCCTCCTGATGGTCACTTCTTGTCTGCAGGGAAGCCTGAGCTTGGACCAGCATACAGCTTTTCCTTTTCCTTCTCTCTCAGCCACATTGCTCTGGCTTAGTCCCAAAGTCATCACTGCTTTGCATGCATTTGATGCTCAGTTGTGAATGCAGCTTTACCTGTGGTATTTAGTGGAAGGTGAACCTCTGCTTTTAAGCCCTATTTTCTATCATTTTCCAATGAAGAGATAAAGAACATGGAGCTCCTTGTGTCCTGCTGTGTCATCAGAACTTGTTTCACCTTGGAAGTAAAACATGCATCTGAGGGAAAGCAATGTGAGTGGTTTTGCCTGCTTTTGTTTCTTGGCAGAAGAAATTAGCTGTAGGTTTTAATTAAACTGTCTGTGGATTTGCACCACTGGGCATGACAGCAGAGCACAGCCCCGGAAGCCACAGACTACCAGAAGTCTTCGGAGTATGGTGTGAGCAGGAGAATGGATTGGCACCTGTGGACTGATTATAGATTTTGATGTGGTGCCATGGCTAGGATTCATGCCAATAAAAATCCTTATAAAAAGTGTGGACATAATTTATTGCATACCTGCTGTAATCAGTTTTTAAATCACAACATCTCCCTTGTTTTTGGTTGGATATTTTTTGTTTTTAAAAAATTGTAAGGAGGGCGATTTCATCTTTAGATCAAAGTCATAAAGCCTCAAGAAACCATATGAAACTTATAAACTCTCCATTTTGTTTTAAATTTAGGTAATTAAAAAATACCAAGCTATATGTATATTTTAATTGGGATTTAAAAAATGACTCCAAGTCACATACCTTGTAAATTCAGTTTCATTGAGCAGTAAAGTTTAAAAAGCTCAGTTAAAACAACTTTTGAAAAAGTTGTTTTTTTTTTTTATTAATGAAATACTGAAAAACTGGTGAATACTGTAATCAGGTAGAAACTGCTGCCTGGGGGAAAAGAAAATCTATATTAAAAAAAAAAAAAAAAGTGAAAGTTCTTTGTTTCCATTAATATGTGTTCCTATTTTGTCATAACCTACAAAAGTCACCATGACAAGAGAGTAAAACACAAAAAAATTGTCTCACTGTTAAATTCCAAAGGTTTAAGAAACTCCAAAATAGCTGTGGATGGTTGCCTCTAGCCACATTCATACAGAAGGTAGGATGGTTCTTCCAAGCCAACCCTGTTCTAGAAACCTCCACTCGGCATTGTGAGGAACACCTCGTGACTCTGGCTCTTTTGTCATTTTGCAGCAAGCCACCTACTACAATCTTAGATGGAGTTCAGAGATGCTGAGAAAGAGCAGCATCCTATATAAGTCTTCCTTTTCCTCTGAATGAATCCCAGAAGTACAGGGCATATCATGAACAGCATAGCACACTTCTGGAGCTTGCTAGCAAGCATCAGTGAGTCTGGCCCTACATCCAAGTGCTGCCAGGATCATCCTTTGTGCCATGTGGTCATGCCATCCTGTGCTGGTAGGCTCAGTCATAGTGTTCCAGGAGTCAACACAGCTTTGTCACTGTGAGAGAAAGCCAGGACTGCCTGTTCCAGGCTGCTCATACAAACGGATCTGCAGGACTTGAACCTCTTCCACTGCTAATTTCTTGCTTGGGACAATCTGAGGATTTGTAACCTTCTCTGAACTTAACAGTGAGCCAAGCCACAGAGCTTGCTGCCAACAGGTCCACCCAGGTTCTCAGTTTTTTCAGCACTGTTCTTCTGGCTGGAGATAGTTAACAAGTCCTAATACCCTTTGATAAGCCAAAGCTAAAGCACTCTGTAAATACAGTCATCTGGTTGAAAAACTGATTTTCCACAGTGTTGTATATATATGCATATGCGTATTGTGCTTTACAATTTAAGAGAGGCTCAACAACTGTCATCTCCCTTCCTATATAGCTTTCAGCCCCAACCAAATTTCCCTTAACTTGACATATCCTACACAAAATCACTGAGCTCTCTGAAATCTGGAATATGGCCAAGTATCATTTTGTTGTAAAGTGGGAGACAGAGACATGCGAGATTCACGCAGGTTTCTAAACTCTGCTCTGCTTACGAGGTAGAAGTAAAACCAATGTGCTTGCTGTAAGCTGAGCCAGCACATTCATCGCTTTTACTATTTATTTCCAGCATTTAAAACATTTTGAATTTTAATTCCTTTAATTTATTTTTGAAAAACATAATTACATCTTGCTTATATGATCATAAAGCCCAATAAATCTGGTGAACTACCCAAGAAGCCAACGGAGGATTATCGTTTTGTACCTCTCAGGAACCCTACCTGCAACTCTTACGTAATTTGTGAGATATGCTGTTTCATTGTAATCATTATGTAGCCAGCTGAGGCTTGCTTTGAACTGCCTAACTGGTGGATTAATCTAGACTAATAAAGAGCTTTTTACACATTCATTAACATCTATTGTGGAAAAAAAAAAAAATCATTGCTGTTTCTCTGGCCATGAAAAATGGTTTGAATGAAAAGTCTAATTTTCTTCAAAGACTGAACAAAGGGGTAGTGAGGTAAAAGGGTCAGTGAACATTAAAAAATTAAGACTGAATTCCCTAAAAACATTCTGATGATCAAAAATTGCAAAGGCTAAGTCCTAGAACCACCTAAACTCCTCTATAAGCAGCATAAAAACCAGTGGTGTCTGGTGACTTTTGCATCTGTAGTTTAGAAATGGTGCTCACCTGATGCAGTGTGACTTTCTCCACGTGGTTGGTTTGAGCAGTACCTCATTTCTGATCATTGGGATGTGTAGCAGTAAGAATTCTTCAGTGCTACAGACCCTGCTGTAGTCACTTCCAAACTCAGACAGCAACAGGAAGAGTTTTCCCGTTAGTGTCGTTACACTACTTCTTCAAAGGATGTGGGCTAAGCCAACAAAAGCTCTTCACTGTCAGCATGGCTCTATCCATTCTGGAGGTTTTCTGGAATAATAGTAGGAATGAAAGAGTGAGAATTTATCTGTTGAAATACTGTAGAGCAGATGAGGTGTATACGCAGGAGTGGTGAAAGAGAACGAGCCAAGTTAGGTAATAAGTTTCAGATGAAATACGCTAAATAAGAACTGTTGAGTTATTTTATGCAGCTTGCATCAAATAGCTCATAACCCTGACCATGGTTAAATTCTCTCTGTATGTCAAGATAGCCTGTAGCAATTCCTATGTCCCTTGCTCTCTTCACAAGTAGTATCTTTGAGTATGGACCTTAACCAAATCAAAAGGTGTACAATCAAAAAGGCCAAGAGGATTTTATCCTCTAGAAATAGTGAGCCTACTGGAGAGTAAAGTATAATGAGAACTGAGTTGGATTCTCTAGAACTGGTTAAAGAATGACCACAAAAATAGCTTCCAAAACAAGTGCTGAAGTGTGTAATCTTCCCTTTCAGATTATTGTATCCCAAGTGTTTTAATTCAGCACTGCAAATGAAGAAGGCCATGCTCAGACTGTGTCTGCATTACTTTACACAGCTTTAATACCAGAAGTATTGTTCTCAGGATAAGTCTTTATGATCTACACAACTACAAATCATGGCCATAGCTGCAGTGAATGGCAACTTAATGTTCATTTCAGAAGTGTCAGAGCGACAGCTAAAAGGAAAGACATCTGTCCGAGAGCGGCAAAACATCTACAAAGTAAAACTCCAAGGAAAATGTTTAGAGATCAAAAACTGTCACTTCAGTGTTCTGGAGGAACCCCATGCTCCTTGGTAAGCTTTAAATGAAGAACCAAGGCTAAAGGAGCTCATTAGTAACTTTCCCTGCTCTCTCCCCAGGTGACTTGGTGCTGGATTATCTCTTACAGGAAGACCTAGGGCTGAATTCAGTGGGAATAAACTGTGGCTGAGGTCTCCTCATGATTCTGTGATATAAATAATGGTGAAGGGATACAAGAACAAGCCATAGCATACCACAGGATCTTTAGGCAATCATGAGTATGTATTTAGAAGTCCAGAGGTTGAAACTATCATGGACCCCAATTTTGCTGACTGTGTAAACACGTAGAAATGGCACAGCTCTGTGCTAGTATTTATTCCTCAAGTCATATGCTGTACAGATGACAAACAGTGAGGAAAAGTTGCATATAATTTAGAGTTAATCCAGAATACTTACAGAGGTGTGTTGTAGACCAACTTGTTCTTCCAGGTGTGACAGTACATTGCATTTTCCTTGTTACCTTGCTGTGCATTGCAAACTTAACTGTAGCTGCATGAATACATTCTTGATGTCCTGATGAAGAGGGAGAGACTCAAAGTTTTCTCAAAATGATTTGCTACAACAGCAGGAAGTTGGATTTAGTTTTCAGGTGGTTGCAACAGTCTGAATGAGATGACAGTCTCATGCTGTCTTGTATGGATTGTTTGTACTGATACTGTAAATAAACCTGGAGGAGTGAGGCACATTTTGGTCTGGTCTGGCTGGTGCTTTCTGATGTCCGTTAACCTATGTTAAACAAAGGTGACACTGGTATAGCCAGTGTCATCATACTGCATTTACTCAGAGTTAATGGGGGCCAGAACATGAAGGGGACAAAACAAAACAAAACATATTACATATAAAATATATTCCAATACAAAATAAAAAATTTATTTAACATAATGTTATGCATAATTCATTATAGTATGCGAATAACATTCATATTCATTGTAACTAATGATCTTGAAAGAGTCTGAAAGCTTTTTTCATTCTTCTGGTTTGAATTTGTCCAACGAACATAATTATAGGTACTGGAGGAAACTGTTCAACGCTGAGGTGGGGGACCAGCAGAGAGGGCTAGAAGAAAATGCAATAGCAGCAACTTGGCACTTACCACCCAACTGATATATTGCTGATGTGATTCCCTGCCGATGCTTCCTATCCCCGTCTCCTTCCTATCCCCGTCCTCATCTCCACCTCCTCCTCTCAGACTGTCATTCTTGATCTGTAGGTGCCTTCCCAAGCATCTAAATGATGTAGAGGTTTCCACCGTGTTAAATTGTAACATGGGAGGATTTTTGGCATGGGGTTAACTAAGTGCAGTGTTTGTCAGTGGGAACTGGATGGCTACCAAACCTGTGGACCCTGATGATCCTTGCCTGGATACAGACATAATTTCAGGCTTATCCACAAAGTACATTGCAGGTAGCTATAAGCTTGCAATACCAATCCTTTATGAAGACAATGAGCCATAAAAATGCATGAACATAGTACCATGCTCAAAATAATAAGACTTGTTGGGGTCACATTGCCAGGCAAAAATGTCCACGTTATAATGGGGTGTGCTCTCACACTGCTAATTACGAGCACTGAGCCAGCCATGAACTGTGCATATGATTGTCATCTTCTGTGGTCTCAGGAAGTCTGAATGAATCTGACAGAGGGATGGAAGTGCAGAATTAGGAGGACTGTAGCCACATGCAAAGTCTCGCTGAGATATCCTGTATAATTCACAGCTCTTTGTTGCATTACTCCTGGTTTGTGTCAGCACAGAGGAAAAGAAAATCAATTATTTTCCTTCTGAACGTTATGAAGTCTGAGGAAAAGACTCAGCTGAAGCAAGAAAGATTTTGGAGGAGGAAGGAAAGAGGAGGAAAGCTGAAAGCCTCTGGATCTCTGTGAATGCAGGGAAATTGGGTGAGATGCTGTGGGGAACATTTAAAGAGAAAGCTGACCACACAGCTCCTCTTGAAGTGGAGAAGCAGTTCAGCAGCACTTGCTGCTCTAGTTAAATGTCAGTGAGGTAACTTCCACCAAAAGAATGCCTCCTGAGGGGGGAGAAAACAAGCAGAATGTCAGGACCAGCTGGCAGCTTGAGAAAAACAACCATACAATTAAACAGCACCACTGGGAGCACTGGACGCCTGCCCCTGCCTCCTCATCGTCACTATTCAGGGCTTGTCAGAAGAATAATAAAAGGTGCTATAAAGAGAAGACAAATCTCAGGCAGTCAGAACAGCAGTAGGATTGGCCAGAAGGGATAATATTCAGAGCTGGATTCCTAAAGCTATGAGAGCATTTAGAGGCTTGCAGAAGTATCTGGCTTTAGAGATGTGCTTTCTGTCTCTGAAGGTGACAAGGCAAAGGGAGGGCCTGCTCACGACCCCTCACTGCACAGGGGTCAGGCTCTTCCACTGATCAAAAATGCATGAGAATTGGGCTGTCTCTTCATTTTCTAGCAGTTTTCATCTGTCAGAGTGCTGAAGAAATGCTCGAGGACAGAATGGTGCCTGTCAGGCCCCTGGTCTGGAAATCCTCACATAGCAGCTTCAATCAGGTCCCAGACTTCATCCACCTCTGCGCCTCTCTTTTAGTACCAACACTGTGATGTTTTCCCAGCATATCAGAATATGCCACTGTGAGAACCACATCACAAGTATGGCTCACTAAAGCCCTTCATTTTAAATGACCTGATCTGCAAAAGTTACCTGCTCAGTCTTTAGAGGAGTCAGGGATGAAATTTCACCCAGGCACAGAGATAATTTTCACTGTCTCAAAAACAGGAATCCTTGGACAGATTCCTCCAAGCAATAAAGGCTAGGAAGGAAATCATTTTTGAAGGCCAGAAGATCCTATTCTTTCCAGATTTAGGCACAGTGATAAACATCAAAAGGAAACAATGGATACCCACTTCTGCAGGTGTTTCCTTCATACTTAACTGCTCCCCTCCAGCCTGTTGGGAATACTGTTCTTGTCTATTGTTTGGTAAATTCCAAGAATCATATTTATATCCATTATGTGTAGGACTGCGTGCTGGGTACAAATTCCCCTACGCAGTTGTATGATTGTGCCAACTGGAACACTGGGGAAGCCAGCTAGCTTCCCCAAACCAAAACTCTAAGACTCAAAGTCACTTCACAGTTCAAGATATCATCAGGTTCCTCTAGGAAGAAAAAGGAAACCAATAACTGTTTGTCTTAATAGACATTTAGTTTTCTAGTTGGAAACACTTCCTTATACCCACCTTCATCATGCCAATAACATTGCTGTAGCTGACCTGAGAAAATGTGCCAAATAACACAAATTTGAAGAGCCTACCCAAAGACAGGCAGCTCAAAAATATTCCTAACCAAAAAGATGATGGAACAAAGACATTGAGTAAACGCCCCATCTGATGAGCTCTAGCTCTGGAATGGCAGAGGTGAACAACAGAAAGATAATTTCTGGAAATAAAAGTCAGATCAGCAAATACTTGAGAGATACCAAGCTTGACATATCAATATACGCATGCCAGTAGATTAAGCAGCATCTTCAAGTGTCACTCTAATTTTCTGTTTATATGTTATATGTGTAATATACATACATATACATATATATATACACACACATGCATAATAGCTACTCTGAAGCAGCATTTCCATGGGCACTACTTTAATCTCTCTACTGTGGGAGAGCAATGTAAGCAGTACAATTTTACAGAGAGGGAAATGGAGTTACTGAAAGATAACATACACTTCCTAAGGAGTATGGCATACATAAATGGGAAAAGAAAGTTGTAAAACCTTCCAGTGAAGTTTTTTCTCCCCCCAGGCAAACTACCTTTACATGCACATGGCCACATACGTGGCCACTGATGTTCACACTCAGATTACAAAGTCCCATAACTCCGCTGAAAAGAATAGTTTCATGATGTAGCTGTGGCTTGTCTGGTAAGACATCACAGAATCCAGAGAAATACTTGAGATTCCTAGTTTATGCCTTCTCTGTTCTGTATTTCCCAGCTTGCATGAACAACTATACCATCAAAATAACAGGAGGAACATCCATCCATCAATAGCAAAGTTAAGCTATAGCAGCAGAAATTCCATTTAACGACATAAACTCAGATCTCTGAGTTTAGCAAACTTCCTGAAATTTGAGCAGCAAAGAAAAAAAACAACAAAAAAACTCAATCATTGCTTGCACCATGCAAAGAATAAAAGTCACTTGTAAGTCAAAGCTAGCATACATCTGTGCAGACACTGGTAGAGCCCATCAAAGCACAATTAGCTCTTTTATTTCACCCTTCCAGTATACCCTCTTTTATCAATAAACTTATTTTTCTTTAGTGTGTGGGACAATAAAACATTCAGCTTAATGCCAGATATCACACAGAAAGTCTATCACAGAGATGAAGTTCTGCAGGATTTGGTTTTTGATGGCCCTGAACTGCTATTTTGATGGACATCCGTAAGTCTTCTATTGGGGTTCCTGTGAGAGAACACAAAATGCAAACTCACCATCCCTACTACCTGCCACTTGATCTGGGAGACACTGTCGACAGAAAAAAAAAAAAAAAAAAAGAGTAAAAGATGTGTGTCTGTGAGGGGAAACCAACAAATAAACTGTTCTGAAGAAAATCAACCTGCTTCATAAGAAATGTTTCTGTCACATCAGTGATGTAGTAGAAACTGTAGGTTTCCATCTCAGAAATGGTCTCCATTACACAGACCTACTTATCATCAGCTCTTTGCTCACAACATACTTTTCCCCAAAACTGCACTGGGTAAAACTCATTTTTTACCTCAGAATTTCTTTGTAGATGTTAAATTGAGTAGTTCTGACCCAGTAAAAGTTGAAAGACAGCACATATTAGTCAGCGTAAGGAAAGATTTTATCTACTATTTATTGTTTTACCTATGGCATTCATCACAAATGTCTCTGAACACTTCCCAACCATGGAGGACTTTACTCTCACAACACCCCATGGAGGTCCATCACCTGTAATGTTCTAATTTCTGAGAGATCAAGCAAAGTCTACAGGCCCAAACATCTCCAGACCTTTGGAACTTCTTTCCGTTACCCCACGCAGAAGATGAGTCTTCCTTATTCTTCCTGCATTCTTCTTCAAGCATTTTATGTGTCAATTCTATAGAACTAAAGCATGTGCTTAAGATTAACAGTCATATTCTACCAAGCACAACATGATCATTCATAGTGCTTGCAACAAAGCAGGTGGGTGAGCCTTTGTGGACTGGCGATGTCATTTGGCCTAGGCTCTCTGCCGCTGCATAGAACTGAAATGAGATGTGTGAGGAAGGTTGACTTGTTTACAGCATTCCTATAATTAATAACCATACTGGAAAATGTTTGCAGATATTCACATACCAAGTTCTGAAGCATGACACACACTTGATTCATGTACGACACACGCTCTCCAATACATAAAATTCTCAGTGGCCTGGAGTTTGTCAGCCTGTTGATTCTGCTGAAACATATGTTGGTCTATTGAGGGAGCTGTGTGATGAGCAATTTCTCAAATGTCCCAATTTGGAAATGTAGCTGCAGTCACTGTTTTAGGGGAAGTGCTGTGTGATTGAAAGCTGAAGCTGCACCATGCAGTTCAAATTAGATTTGGACATTGTGTGCACTGTCAATTTGGAGAACTTTTCACATGCTTGCCAGCAGTTTATAGGAAATATGGGCATGAGGCATAGACAACATCTAGTCCTCCAGCTTCAATTTAGTTTTAATCAGACAAACCTTTGAAACACAAAGAGATGGAACCTTGAATGCTGACAGTGAACATACAAAAGAGCAGGGCTGGAAGGAATGAGAGAACAGCTTATTCCTGGATAATCTCTGTTCTCCATGTGATCCATGCACTGCTGATCTCAGTTATTCCTGGGAGTGCGGAAACCCAAACTAGCAGCCTGCAGGACATTTGGAAGAGGGAAATCAAACTATCTGTTAGGAACCAGCTACTTTCTCATAACCTCACTCATTTCATTCACCAGCTTTTTTTCTGAAAGGAGGCAAAACAGTAAAATGCACCCTTGATTTCCTTCTCTTTCCTTCTCAAATCTTTTCAACTTTTTTATTTTTATTTATTATTATTATTTTAAGTTGCAGAAGTGTGAAGAAATCCAGTTGCACCTACGGCTTGATCCAGCACCCATTGCTCTTGGAAGGCTTTGAATAGAGTCCATGTCCCTGGACAAGGCTGGATTCAGAAAGGCACTTAATCACATTGCCTGAAGTCCTGCTGACTTCAGTGCAAACTTTTTCCATCATACTTGTTAAAGATTAGAGTGCTGTGAGCAATTTTCTCTTCAATGCAGATGTTTAAATTCATCACAGCAAAGAAAACTCAAGCTGAGCTGAGGCCCAATTGATTCCAATGGGATTAAGCATTTGTTTACAGGCAGGCATGTGTATAAGCACCTTCCTGGATTACAGCCTTACATCTAAGGCAGGTCAAAATGACTGTGTTTGTGTTGTGCTGAAGCAGGGTCTTTATTGTCATTCAAACTGAAGTCTAGAGTCTTCTCTTTGCTTTAATGGTTCCAGTGAAGGACATTTTGGATTCCTAGAAGTATGACTTCTTGCAAGTCAAGATGACTTTTTCCATGCACTGCTATGTAGTTAAAATACACTTTCATCTGTACAGAAGAATGGAAAAAATCAAGGTTGAGTAGGATGGACATTTCCCTGTATTACAATTAAAAAAAAAAAAAAAA
>PPHD01003199.1:0-32387 GCA_002909625.1 Bambusicola thoracicus
GCCACTAATTGTTCTAATGGGATCTCTTTCAACTACAGGCAAGTAAATACCATTTCAGCTAAGAAAAAGAATCTTCCCAAATACAAATACTGAATAGCTAAAACCAGGCAATAATAATAATAATAATAATAAAAGAACAGCTTCTTCCATACTATATCATTACTGTTTAGTGTTTAGATGCATTTCTACCCAGAAGCTTTGTTTCTTGTTTCGATACCCAAGGATGGTAGAAACAAACAAACAAACAAACAATGCATGCAGGCTGTGAATACATGGCTATCTACTTATTTTAGGGTGGGGAGACCATAATGGAATACCCACAGTAACTTCTAAATCTTTTAGAATGTTCTGTGGTCAGTTACACAGGAAAAAAGGAGAATGCGGCATACAACCCTATTACCTCTGTTTGTTAAAAGAGCTTTCAAATGTGATATTCTCTTCCACCGTGGCGTTGAGCAGCCAAGGCTTCTGTGATGCATATGCTACTGATCCTCTTTTCCTGGAAAAACAAAACAGGAGTTTCCAGCTTACCAGTGCAGTAGGGATTATTGGAAACCTTTTATTTTTGTGTAGAGATGGGAACAAATCTCAGAAAATGCTGCCTTTCCTTTCTGTTCTTTAGGACAACATCCAACTGAACACTGTAACCAATCACCTAACTTGAGAGCTGGTTCTGTTGAATGTCAGTTTGTTCCCTCATTCTCTGCTGTGAGGGAGTTTTGCAGAGGCTAAACTCCATCAGTCTGAGCAGTGCAGGTGACAGTAAGAAAATTACAGAAGACTGAATTCCAGTTCAGTCTGGAGAGACTAATTAAAAATGTATAGCAGATGACACCAGTTAGGCAGCACGTTTCAGGAGAGGTATTCAAAAGGATGTTTTTAACATATTAAAAAAATATAACAACTCCACACTTAAGCAAAAGCAATTCACCCCCAAACACGTTTATTTTCCTCACTATAAGAAGAGAAATTGAGTCAGGAGGATTCCATGATTAACATTTTTCTATTTATTTGTCCCTGTGAAAACAAAAACAAGAACACAGACAAAAAATAGTTGCTAAGTCTCTGCTTATGGAATTGCCCCCATCATGCACCACAAGAAGGAACAACCTATCGGAGGATGGCCAACAAGATCTCCTGATGCAGATTTTCTTTCATATGCATTGTTATTATTATTACAACTTAAAATGCATCTGCCTGCTAAGTGTTTCTGTGGCTATCTGTGTGCTGAGGACTCAGATGGCAGAGCTGGGAGAAAGGGACAATGTTTTATTAGAGCACCTGATACTGCTGGAAAAACAGACAAACTCATTGGCACATCACTGTTTCTCCAGAAAAGGGCCAAAGGAAGGATCGTATGCCCGACAGCGTATTTGTTTTCCTCCCAGCTATCTCAGCTAATCCAACAGAAAGCTCTGACCTCTCACTCAACATAGCCTTTGTCTGCTAGACAGCCACTGCAGCAGCCTCGTTTCAGTTAGACCCGAATGCAATTCTAACCATAAGGTGGGGAAAAAAAAAAAGCTTTATTGTTTTTGTAATTCCTATCAGGAGGTAATGTCACTTGCCCTGCTCATCTCTTCAGCCTTTTACCAAGCTTGCTTAGACGTCATTATAAGATCCAATTTTCAGTGATCTGAAATAACACACAGAAATGCTACCTTGGTAGCATGCTTCCCAGTTAAAAATCTGATTGCTCATTAAGATTTAATTTTGCTCTGTGAATTCTCTTACTGGAAAATGAAACGCAGATGAACACACACACATACAAACCCCTCTGCAGCTCAGTCTGTACCCTCAAAATCTAATTCAAAGAGCATTAATTTCTGACTCAGGAGGGAAAGTTTTTTTTTTTTTCCAATTAGTATGCAATTCTCATCTCAATGACTGAGACAAAATTGCTCTGAGCGTTCCAAGATGAACGTATATTCCTTCCCCCTCTTTTTATTGCTTCAAATTGTGTCTTTGCTGCTATTAATTCTCAAAACGATCGAAAAGTTATTTCCATTTTATCTTTGAAAAAACTAATATTAAAGTTCTGGGGAAAAAGGTCTAAAAAGTTTTCTAAGAAGTATTCCTTCTTTCAGAGGTACGCTCAGTCAGACTCACTCCATGCTGAGAGTGAGCACAAAGACTGCAGACACCATTCACACTCTGGCTAAAATTCTGCTTTTACGCTACCAATTGCACTGCAAGGAATTGGGGAACAAGCAAGGAAATGGCCAGAATTCATTACAATTTCAGAATTTAGTAAATCTGTCTAATATAATCTGAAGTGCAAACTGATGCTGATGTGATGACACATCAAGGCAGATCATGCTTTTCACATGAGAAGGGAGCTTGATTGCACAAGGAAGGTACAGCGTGCCTTCAGTGCTTTTCACAGTGAGCAGACAGTAAAAGAAAATCTTAATGAAACCGTGAGATAAACAGAGGCACAAATTCAGAGAACAAAACATTCTGAAATGGAGCGTGTGACATTTTTTCTCTTAAAAGCTGCCTTGAATCTACCTAATATTTCATGCTTAGAGGACTTATGGTCAGTGAATGGCTTAGCAGACAAAGACTTGGAAGGAATTTATTTTTGTAGGTAGAAGTAATTGCCTCCTACCTCTGGACTGCATAAACAAACATATTTTCATCAGTGGAGTGTAATATTTCTCCTCTGATAACACATGATATACTGAGCATAGCCTCTTAATGATCACAAGCACGCAAACAACAAAACACAACCTTAGAATAATCAGGGAAACCTTCCCTAACCACCCTGGAGAGGACATTTTTCACGAGATCAACTCCCTTCATTGATTTAGCAACACAGACAGAAGTCAAGACTATCTGAAGCTACTAATCTGTTCTCACACATCATCTTGCTAAGTCCAGTAGGTTCAGAACTGAAAATAAGATTCGTTATCGGACATTCATGCATGAACCTCAGTGCTCCTGCAAACATCAACAACTTTAAAACGCTGGAGATTTTTAGAGGGAAAAAAAATGCAGTTAGAGTGGAAGTTAAATTGAATTATAATGGAAGAGGAAATATTACACAGTAGAAGTTTTTTTTGTGTGCCTTGGATTGATGACTACAATTTTATCATGATTATTTTGCACAATTCATGAATTTCTAGCATTGACTCAAAACGGAGCGTTCTCCAAACATGAGCCAAACATGCCCTGTTCCTGTATTACTGTTGCATCTACATAAACAAAAAAATATGCTTCCATTATTTTCAGCCTGATGCTGAGATATGGAATATTGTGATGTTGAAAACCCTGATTATTAAGGAACAAATGCTTTTGCCATTACTGAATGGCGAGGGTCACTGCTCGTAGTGTAGTGGTTGCATACAGAAACGTTTGGCTTCTAAAGAAGAACAATTTATTAAAAGCAAGCACTTCTGAAGACTATTACTGTTAAGTTTTTAAAGTGTTGTACCTGAATTCCATCTCAAGAGGAGATTCTTTCTCTGGGCTGCAGGAAACAAATACGGATTGTTATTATTATTATTTTCGATTCAATAATTTTAGACAACACAGAAACACCTTAGGGTGCTATCCCTATGCTACAACTAAAAACACAACGATTTACCTACTCCAGTTTTGACGGGTGTTAAACAACAGTGCACGAAGTATTGAACACCTGTGAGCAAACGCTCAAGATCTCCCATGGTTTTAGCTCAAAAACAACAACCCACCTCTGTTCTGAGAGCACCAGAAGTATTCTATGAGATGCTAGTGCAAAGCCACTACATATATTCCTACAGCTTATACCCAACATAGCAGGGACCAGCAGAATCTATGATAAAGTAGGCAATGGCTTCATATAACCCTTCATGGTTTTTTAATGTACTTACCACAGCTTTGGGTATTACCTTACTCGGTTGTACCTTTTCAACAGTTTCAAACATGTGAATGTTTAATTCTGATCATCTTTCTTTTGTACCCAAATGGTTTCACTTTTATTCACCCCAAAAACTGTTGTCTCTTACGCAGAAAGAGCTACAAGATTTCCAAGTATGCTTTACCCATGAGATTTAGGTTTGTGCACCATGTGAAAATGACAGAAAAACATCAAAAGAATTTGCTCTCTAATAAATTAAGTATTCCCAAAAATCTAAGCTGAGCTATGTTAGTCAGGTAGAAATAACTTCCAGCCAAGTATCCCTTGCCAACAGATGGACTGATCTGCAGCTCCTCACACTTCTCATTCTGTGTGTGCCTGAGGAATACTAATGTGAAAATGAACTCAGGACAGGATGCAAACAGTGAAGAGAAGGGTAAAGAGGAGAATTTGCTTTAATAAATAAAACCTTTAAAGCAATACTTGATACTGTATTTTCAAGAGCAGCATTAGGAAATAAACTGATTACCCAAGAGTGAGATTTTCAGAAACATGCAGAAGAGCGAGGATATGATTTTCAGAAGTGCCAAATGGTAACATTTTCATGAAACAACTCCAGCTCCTATTTTCGTGAGTCATATTGGTGGTTTAAAAGACTGCATTGTAAAGCAATGAAAATTTCACTGATTTGCAGAATCCCGACTCAAAAAATCTGAAGTGGGATTTTAGAAATCTTTGGTTCCTCCTACTGTGATGAACTGAGTCAGAAGATCAACGCTTATATGTGATACCGTACCTGATATCTTCCCCCATCTCGCTGTCAGAAGTACAGCTGCATCACAAACAGAAAGCAAAATTGTTTACTTAAGTAAGCACAAGCAATCTGTCCCAGAAAGAAAAGCTATTAAATTCCATTTAGTGCACGCACTGCAAACAGTATTTATCACAGAGCTGCAGTGCAACATCTGTTCCTTCAGCAGAAACTGACTTGATTTCAGCAGTCAAAAAAGTGACACTTTTTTTTTTTTCCTTATAAAGATTTAATTTGACTCAACAGGTGAGTTCACCTCCATTCTTCCCTGGAGGTGCAACCAGAACTGAGAAGCTGTAGTGTGATGAGAACAGAGATCCATTCAGTATACTACATCTCGAGGGAAAACAAACAGATAATTTGTGATACTGTATTTTTCCATGACAGGAAATGGACCTTTGCAGGTCAGTTTGAAAACAGAATCCCACCTGCAGCTAACTTGCACTGTGCTGCATTCTGCAGCAGCACTATCCTTGGGGATGCCTCTATAGAAACAACCGTGGGCATGTCTGAGGGACGAACGGCTTTGTGTTTTGTGATTTCTGAGCACATGCAAAGATGCTCAAAGAAAAGGCAGGGCTGTCTGGCAGAACGACTGACCATAACTACTACTGAACGTAAAATCACTTCTGCTGAAAAAAATATGAAAAAACTGTGTTGAACGATATGAACAAAATCAAGGAGGACAGCTCTTCACATTTTAAAGGGAACTTTAGGCTAACATTACTTGATTAGAAGCATGCAGGAGGGAGAACTATACCTGCAGTTTAAAAGGCTGGCTTGAAAAACTTTTAGAAAAATTAATAAATGACTGTACCTGAATTCAGTCTACTGTAGGATTTGAGAGACAGCTAGCACTGGTACCTTTACTCTGAACAAAGCCACATGAAATGAAATGAAGTGCATGCACATTTCTGAAAGTTCTAAGAAAAACATATTTATAAACATCTACGTACTTTTTAGACATCAAAATCACATCTGTGTTGTCATTTGATGAAAACAACGAGACAGCTCCATATTGAGTACAGCAGGAAGAAATCCACTGTGAACAACTTTAATGAAGCCACTACGTCCCTCACATTCTAAGATTCACATGAGAGTACAGATAACTTGCTTAGGAACAAATGGCATAACACTGAGCTAAGTATTTCTCATTTAGGTCCATCTGCTGAGATTACTTCTTCCAAAGAGACTAAAGACTGCTCCCTGGAATTGGACTGGCACTTCTTGAAGTGAGATACTGCCCAGAAGAAATTAGCATGGGGTAAGCTATTTTTTACTCAATAACCAGTCAAATCAATACTATTTGCTATCTGTTCAGAATGTAATAATGTCTTCTCTATTTTTATAATCTGTAACCACACTATAATATATACATGCCACACGTTCTCAGCCTGCTTTGGAAAATGGGCAGTAATCTGAGTTGGATCTTCCAGGCATGCAATGCTGTACAAATAACAAAAAAAAAAAAATACCAAATGAGCCGATGCTCACGTCTGATTAGCTAATTCCTATTCCAGTAACAAGTTATTACATTTGAAGGTTTTGAAATAAACCATTTTATAGGAAGCAAATAAAGTTGATATACTGTTAATCCTGTTTTATCAATAGAGCATGGAATCTCAGAGGAGGGAAATGATTTGTACAGGGTTATCCATTAGACCAAGGGAAGGGCCAGGAATAGAACCCAGATTTCCTGAGCACTGAGCGACATGTCAGCAGGGAATATCCTTCACATCCATAGCTACAACCTTGGAGGAAAGGAAGGGGACAGAAATTTGGAATGAAATAATGTAGGACTGTTCTGTAACACGAATGACTGCAGCTAAGTGTTTGTTTCATCCCAGTGAAAGAACTGTAACAAGGATCCTAATGATTTTGGTGACAAATTGTTGCTTCAGCTAAGGCTACACAGCCTGGTGATTACTTGATGACTCTCCTTGCATCTGTGATAATATGGCATACACCTGGTCAGGCATTAATGTTTTCTTATCAAATTAAGGGAACACGCAGGTGTGCAGCCTATACAACTACATCCATCAATCTGATTATACCACTGCACATGATTGCAGCTCTGAAAGGTGACATGAAAAACTAATCTGTGCCCATGTTGCCAGCAGCTACAGTGCTAAGATTGTTTCAGCTGCAAGCTCCTTTATGCCTGTTGGACAGATGGCCAAGCTAATGTGATAACAACTGAATTTTACCTTGTGATACTTTGACACATATAGAAGGTATGAAAACACATTCTGACCTTTATGCTGTTTAGAAGTATGTACTTCATAACAAGTGCTATTTAAAAACACAGCCTAGTCAGAACCATCATGTCATCTGCTTTAGTTTAGTATCAGACATTCAAATGACTCTTCTTAATCATGTTATGTCATACACACAAAATTGCAGCCCTGCTGAAATGTAATTATTTCACTCAATGAGGCTGTTCCTAGCTAGACTCTGATTCTCTGCTTAGGAAAATTTGCATTTAAGGATATTCTGCAACTCCAGCTCCTGTTCTTGACACCCTCACAAGCCAAAAGGGTCACCCTTCCTCTGTTTCATTTTCCACAGCTATAAAACAGGGAACCTTCCTCCCTTGTACTCCCAAGGGATATGCAGTTCTGGGCAGCGTGACTGACATAAGCACAAAGGCTGGATAAAAATAATATCTTTACAAACACTCAAGGAATTTGTGAGAACAGTTTCACAGAATCAGTGCAGAAACCATCAGGTAACAATAACCTTCTGTCAATCAGAGTGACTTAGGGTTGCATTGCAACTCAGTTCCAACTGGATCATTCCCATTTAGTTGGAAATAATATTGTTTCTTCAGATTCTTCTGCAGTTCATCAAGCTTTATTTACCAATAACAGCAGGTTAGCTATAAACTGCAGATCTCTCAGCAGTTTGTCAATGTTTACCTACAAATAATTGCATCCCTAAAGGCAAAGCGTAGCCTGCGTAACTAGGAAATCTAGTAAACAGCCTCATATAAACAATGTTCACACACGTTGGTCAGATTATGAACTAGAGATGGCACCAATTATCAAAAAATATATGTAGGAATTGCAATACATTATACAGTCTGTCACTTAGTGTAAGGGTTAAAAGACCAAGCTCTGAAAGCACAGCTGTTGGACTGTACTAACACTGTTACCGCCCTTCATGGTCAAGGCAAAAGTCATAAGTATAGCTTAGGACAGTCTGTATCTGGCTGTTAGAGTGCAGCTGCTGTGTTGGGAAAGAAGGCCATGACTATCTTCCTCTTGTCAAATCAAGCAGTACATAAGCAGGATGCAACTGGGGACTATCCTGAGGTCACTGCCACTTACAAAAACATCCTGAATTTCTCATGCACTAAACCTGTACTATGATGGATCACACATCTAAAAGCACAGCCGAAGGCCTCTCCTGGTCAGCTGTCATCTCTTTACAGCACTATTCAAAGTCCCAGGCTCAGGCCTTAAAGCAGAAATGCCATTCTGTAGCAACACAACATTTCAGCTGTTCACTTCTAATTAGAAAGTATAATGTTGCTAACATTGCTGGAGTGCAGAGTGCCCACCTATTTCATTGGTGGGTAGGGATGGCCAGGCCGGACAGGGCTTTGAGCAACTTGATATAGAGGGAGGTGTCACTGCCTACAGCAGTGGGTTGGAAGTAGATGATCTTAAAGGTCCCTTCCAATCCAAACCATTCTATGATGACAATGATTCTTTGATGATTCATTCTGTCCAGGGGTTCTTTCTGATGTGCTCATTGCCATTAGGGCAAGGTTTTTCCTCTTGAGTGTACACCCACAAAATTCCTGACTGCACAAACAAATTCACAGGATAGATTTTTGCACATTACTATTCAACTCAGGTTGGGTTTTTTTTAAATAGCACTACCTGCTCCAGGATACGTTGCCAGAGATCTTCTGCATCTCACCAAGTATGGCCAACAAGAGAGATGACTTACCACAGCCAACTTGTCCTACAATCATCGTTAGCTGACCTACAAGAGAGGGAAGCATATAACGCTTCAGATTTTCCAAATGCTCATGGAACATCATCTTACTCTGTATACTTGATGTCATTTTGTACCTTGAGGGATTCGGATATCAATGTTGGACAATGCCGGAGGACCTTCAGGTGTCCAAGTGAAAAATCCATTTGTGATCTATACCGAGACAGAGCAAAATAAGAAAGAGAAAACCAGCTTCAGGACTGACTTCTTTTTTCAACAAAGAGGCATCTCCATTGGTTTCATTATACAGAGTATCAGAACAGTGTTAGCTTTTTCACAACGCAGGAAACAGATTTGCAAGTGACTGATTTTCTAAAGGCCTGCATTCTCTTGTGCTACAATCTTGGAATTCAAGCAAGCACAACAGTAAGACAATCGTGGAAAATTCCCAAGGGGAAAACAAAGGTTCTTATTAGGGTTTGTTTTGTTATTTGCAAGATGAGCACACGAAATAATTGAAATGATTCCAACATGACTAAGTTTCATAAAGGGTCACAGTTTGCTCTCTGCAGAGCACTGAATGTCAGCCTAGACACACTGCAGCATATAATGCAATTATACATTCCAAATTCTGAGGAGATCTGCAGAACTGTCCTCAGAAATTAGATGTTGCTGCCTTTACATTTCCGATGTTGTTTCCTTGATATTTCTGATACAATTCTCAGCTAATCTAGGCTTTGTTAGATGCAAACAATCTTTTCATTTAAAAAGACAAAACAAGAAACAAATCTGTTCAGGACTCTGACTGGAGATTTGTGAAAAATAGAAAGGAGGAGACAATTTTACAGCTTTACCCTTCTACAGGATTCTCTTCTCTCACTTTTCAGAAGCACTGAAGCTCTCAGAGCCTTCCATCAATGTAAGGTACAACATTTTTGATTCAAGAAAAGAGTGAAATGGGACACTTCTACCCTACCCTCAAATTTTATTTCCACTGGAGAGAAAGCCCTGATGGCTGTTATCATCCTGGGAAACAACCTGAAAAATGAGCAAAAGAAATACAGTGCTCCTCCCTCCAGATTAACAAAAAGAGGCAGAGAGTCCTCTCTCAAAAAAATGCCCTTTCTTGAGCAATGAGCTGCAGAAAGCACTTGCTGCAGAAGTTCCCTGACCCCAGTGCAGCCTGTGACAATGATGACAGCAGATGGAGCCAAAGATGATGGACAGTCCTCACCTTCCATACAAGATCTTAAAAACTGCTCCTCACAGAGCTTACCACTCTGACCCACTCCTTTCTCATGAGTCCAGGCTGTTCTGATCTAATTATCCCCTCTCCCCACCCCCCATACTCCTGCACTAAAGCAGGATGTCAAGACAACAGCCTCCAGAAAACCCTGAAAGCACTAAACAATTATTATACTTAGTCCTACTAAACCAAAATTACTCATTCTCTTGTGACAGAAATGCAAATGTAATAGCCATCTTCTTAAATAAGCAGCATCAACATTGTAACAACCATCAAGATTTTTATTAATTCTGGTCATTTCTATAGCTGATCGAGAGCATCAGTCTTCCAACTGGTAGGAGCAATTTTAATTTACCTTCAAAGAAGTGAGAAGTTCTTGTCATGAAAAGAGGACATTTAAATATCACAAACAGAAATTTGCTGAGTGAAAGTCTGAAGGCTATACACAAGTTATCACAATATGAAGGTTAGTAAGCAATGGTTAAAATGGAAAGGCATAAAAAAAGAAAGGTGGAGGTTAATCTTTGTTTACAAGCATCTGACAGCTTCAGATCAAAGACTGGATCTTGAATTTGAAACTCTTACTGGAATACAAAAGCGACTATTCATGTGCTATAGTAACAGTGTTATTACAGTGACCTTCATATCACCTTTACACAAAAATCATCCGCTTCTGTGATGTTAATTGGTCTTCTTGTGTGAGAGGTGTAATTGTTCCAGTCCTCCCTGGCAGGCCTCTTGCGGTTAACCACTTTGAGTGGCTGTGAAAAAACAGAAAGGCAGAAATAACAATAATTGGTGGCAGCACCAGCAAAGCATCCTAAGCACAAGCAAGCATGTTGCCACCTATACGTTAGGAGGGTTTTATAGTTTTATAGCTTATAGTTTTTATAGTTGCAGTAATAACCAGCAGGAGATAGAAAAGCAAAAAATTTACTCTGGGTAGAAGTCACTCTAGTCATTTCACCTGCAATTAAACATTATTACTCACCACTGCCTGATATTTGCTCTGAGCATCTGCACTTCTTAGCTCTGGACATTTATCATGTTCTTCAATCTCATCACTTGACAGGAATTCACTCAGTTTCTGCACACTGAAGGGAAAAATAGAAATACAGCTTGAACCAGAATACAGCACTTTAATTCACTGCAACGAGCATCCCTTCTAGTACTTCACTCACTGTTTGCTGTGTTTTTTGTTTTCATTTTGTTACAAGCCTACGAAAACATTCAGTGAGACGTTACTGCACCAAAGCTGAGAAGATATGCTCAATTGTTTTATAAGAGCTATGACTTTATAGTGGTTTCTGCAGAGGCTTCTCAGGCCTTTCAATTTCCGATGCCATCAGAGAGGTTACACAAGGTTTTTTCAGGCACTTGTTGTGATGGAGACTTGCCCCAGCAGTGGCTGGTTTTGAAGCCATGTACTGATGTAGCATTTGTCATTTGTATTATTGAAGCATTGCACAGTTCTTCCAAACAAACACTAAGAATCATGAAATCTGCATAGCAGGAGGTAACATGGAAAAGGAGTATACTTTCAGAGAAGAAAGCGTTCAGTAGGTGAGATATAGACTAACACACAAGCTTTGCCCACGCAGTTTTTTAATTAGCTAAGAGAAAGTGTGCCTTTATTATGATGTTGTTATTTGTGATGTCATTTAATAGATCATGACATCATTTTGATCTCTTTGACTGTAAAATTTATGTCTAACCTACTTACAGAACAAGAAAATTAAATCTGTTGACTTGCACAGATTGAACTCTGAAGTTAATGGTAAAGGGGCTGGAAATAAGATAGCCATCAGTACCCAAAATCATATGGTACAAGGAGGCTTTAAATTCTTAAAAATATATCTACAGAGGACAACTGAAATAACTGATTTCAATATTTTGCCTTAGGCTAATTGTACTACAGTACAGTGAGATGTGCTGACCTGTTGGCGTCCAAATACATATATTTATTTTTCATTCCTCTACTTAGGATTCTTTCTTTATAAGGAGACTTAGTTTCTTCCACGAGCCTCGTGAGATACCCCGATGGTGACAAAATAGTGCTTGGACAAAGGTTTTAGGAGATCACCTAAGTCAGACTCCCTGAATAGTTAGTATGTGTCTTGCAAGCAGAGATCGTGCCCAGCTAGGAAGTGCCTAGTGAAGAACTTGTTGTGTAGGTTTTCTATCAACCTGCTCACTTGGATAACTGCAGCTATCTGAGCACTGAGAGATACAGTGAGTAGATTTGGGTACAACTGGTATTACAGTCTAAGATATTTAAGAGAGGAAGAGGAATGAATTGGGATGTGACAAGAGGAATAATAAGTAACTCAGGCCTGATTCTAGACCAGAGTTTCTTAGTGTGAAGGTCTATTACCTCAATGGAAGAGATGAGAAGCCTGTCTCTAGAAGTTCACACAGGGCTAGGAATGCCCTTGCCTCTTTTTTTCAACGAACCAGATGTTAAACAGAACATCTTTAATGCCCTTAAATGGACCAAAATGATGATCTAGCCACCACCTACATGGAACTGGGACTCAGCAGCAGATGAATTCCTTACAGGCATACATTACCATCTGAGTAATTGCTTTGAAATTGAAAAAAGCAGATACAAAAGACTGCTTATCTTCTCCCTGACAAAGAAGGGAGGAAGAGAAGACAAAATATATCCTTGCAACACGTACCCAAACAATACCATGTCTTTATTAAGCTATTTGATAGTTTTGATGGTGTTCTCTGCTCTCTGGTTTTACATCATGTTTGCTGTACTCTGAACACCAACATTTTTCTCTGTAAGCACCCTGCCTAATGTTCTTCTTTAATCTGGTATTACTACTTCTAAGATAATAATTGAGGAAATACAGTGACAGACAGCTGTGAGCAAATCTTCTGTTAGAGGCATCAACTCATACTTCTGGGTGCCTCACCACTGTTCACTCAAAGAATAAAAATGATGAAATTATGCTCTCTGCAGAGCTCCAACTGACACAGGTATTTCACCAGAATTCCAATATCTCCACTGGGAATCTTATTTTTAAGCCCCACACTATATTGATTAAAACACAGTTATTTGCACAGCTGACTGAAAAAGCAGTTTCATATTAAACCCAGCAAGATACATAATGCCACTCTTGCTACTTGATCTTTTCTGATAGAAAACTCTACACTGTTTCCTTGGTCCTTGAAGACTTCGCATGTAAGAAATAAATCAACTGGCTGTTTAAAATGCACAGACTTTAACAGCAGTTCCCTCTCTCAACTGGGAGCAAATACCAAAGTATCCCAAAGTTTGGAATTTTGCAGTATCCTTACATGGAACATAAGCTTTAAATCTCTTCTACCACTGCAGTGAATCACACCATTCTTCCCAGTGTCAATGACAATCCACAATGATGTTCTGCAGTTAGGCCACTATCTTTTTTTTCACATTACATGTGTGAGTTCATTTGTGGAGATTCTTGTCTTTAAGAGCATCTGGCATTAGAGATTCTAGTCAATATTAACAAAGCAGTGACTGTGAAGTGCCCAAGATGCAGTCAGTAACACATTCTTAATATCATTTTACAGGCGTAAAAGTACTTCTGGATCATCTGCATCACTCAGCCAATTCCTTTCTGCCATTGCAGGACAAGCTGTCTTGTACACTTGCTGAACACAGTTAGAATATCTGAGCCTAATAAAAGCTAAGTAATAGCTTCATGAAGTTAATTACCTTTATCTGATCTTATTGATCAGCTACTTATTAGCAGCAAGGTGTAACAGCAAGGCGTAGTTATAGCAAGTAAACATTAGTTGTGCTCAACAAGTACAAACACCACTTTCCAGCATTTGTTTTACCAGGATATTTAAGCAAGCGCATGTTTGGGCTGAAAATATCTGGCATTTGCTTCCAAGGAACTGCACTGACTGTTGGGGAACGCAGAAGACACATCCAGAGCAGCACCTGTAGCACTAGTGAGCAATGCGCATTAGGTGAACCACTAAGACAACGACAGCCAGGCTGTCTAAGCCAACTAAGCCAACAAAGTCAGGAAGACAGGGTTCCTGTCTACTTTGGTGCACAGTTTTTACTGGGGACTCCAGCCTGTGCTGTAAATGGCAGGGCCTGCCAACAAAAAGATAAGTAAAGAATCATTCATGAACAACTCTTGGCTAGCAGTTAATACTTGCTGACACTAATCATTTTAGCACTGATTTGTGGCATTACCAGGCACAGAACTCAATGACACACACAAAAAAATCCTTCCACAATCAAAATAAATGACCATTACTAGTATGAGTCCCTCGATACTTATCTGGCTGTGCTCTTAGCATGACAATTTGCCACAGCTCTAGGGGCTACCACTGTGCCTGCAAAACATTTCATGCCAGCTGCTGACACTCTCAGATTTCACACTTGTTAAGGGAGTGGAGACAGCTGTGACTTTGCACAGTCAGGGAATTTTTCAACAGGGAGGGCAATCTCACCTTCCTGCTGTAGTCTCCTTTCCATCTCCAGTGGCACAAAGACAATTAAGCTAGGCTGGTATCCAGTATCTGTCCAACACTTTAGGCAAGATTTTAGACAGCTATATTTAAGATCACAAAGCAGTGTAATAAAGTAAGAAGACCAAACTGTCCCTCTTGCCTTTATGTTGGGTAGAGTTACACTGAATACAATAAGTATTAGGATTTGGGTTTTTTGATGTTTTTTCAAACACAAAGCTGCTGATAATCAAAGAAAAATTCCTAGTGAACACCAGTTTTACTGAGAAAAATACTCAAGTACTGGTTATTATTTCATTCAGGTGTTGAATGCTAAAGCTAACGTGTTCATAAGAAAGTTAAAATTCATCCAGTTTAGAGTAGACATTCTGTCATTTGCTTACTGCCACACCTAATGCTGTCATTTTTGTGTCCACGGTGTTATGGTTTGGTTTTGTTTGCTTGTTTTAAGCCCAACTCTCTAGTAACAGGCCACCAACATGCAGAGGTGGTGGGAAAGCAAAGCCTAAGTAGTGCACACTGAAACACATGCTCTCCTACAATCATCTTTTACACATTTCGTGTAGAAGGAATCAATTGGGTGGTTAACAGAACCACACCCTCAGTAAGTTTTCACCTCCTTTCTTGTGACCACACATATGTCACATGTGGTACCAACACAGCTCAGCCCATTCTATACAATAAATTAGTAACGGCAGACCACAAAACATTGCTTGTGACAATTGTACCAGTGAAGAACTTGATCTGCATGCTACAGCCAAGGGCATTATGCAAGGCACAAGGTAAGGAAGCAACTTAGAGTCATCACTGATAAATAATCACAGTGTTATTTCTAAAATTACAATTGCAAAATGAGCTGTAGTCCAAGAAGTGGGAGCAAAGGTATTCAATTTACAGTTCTCACCTTACTAATGCTTTGACGGTAGATCTAACCACACTGGAGAGCAGGAACAATGGAGACACAAGGATGTGAAACAGGGAGATGGAGGCAAATGACACAGATGGAGAGAAGTCAGCCCTTCTTGTCAGATGAGCGTGGACCACAAATGTCTACAAAGATATAGACATTATAATCAGTATTTAGTCATAAAGAAGGAAAAAGCACAAAGGCTTCAAATTCCACAAGCATTCTGTTTACTATCTCTTATTTAAGAACCTTTATATCCTCTTAACAGTTTGGAGGAGTGCTGCACACTCCTTGTTGCCTCTGGACCCAGATGTAAGTGAACATCTTCCATTCTCTCCCAGTGGAAATGCAAACGTGTGTCAGGCTTGCATCTTTTCCTTCTTCCTCATCTCTACATCAGTGATACTTGAAAACATGATTGCAATTAACATTACTTAGAGAAGTCTATACTTACTATAAGTACAGCTGCAATTGGTATTGCTGCATTCATAAAGACTGTGAAGGAAAACGTAGAAATGTTTAGACTATTTCCATTCAGACAGGTAAATGTTAAAATCCTACTAGTTGCTTTATAATGATATTTTCCACGTTTGAAATAGGAAAAATACACAATTATCCATACACAGAATTCTTCTAAATACCTTCAGTTTATTTATCCAGTTACCACAAAACTAATCTCTGGTTACACAGAACCCAGGAGTGCAATCTAGATGAGATGAGCAATCTGTGGATTTTGAAGCTCACTCAGCTCACATATAGATCAGGCATGGGACACCTGCGGGAAGACTGAGCTGGTTAGGAGGTCTGGGAAGCTGCTTGAGTGCTTCACAGTGCAAGGAAGGGAAATCTAGGAGAAGGTGTGCAGGTCATACCACTGGGGCTGCCATAGAGGCTGGCTACCTCAGACGGGAACCTGCACAAGGCCTCGTGCTTCCACACAAATGCTACAGAAAGTTGACCTAGGTGGATTATGCCATTTGGTTAGGCATAATGACACCGGTTTTGTTAGGCTTCCTACTTTGATTATGAACATCCTCAGGATACTGATAGAAGTTCTAACAGTATACAAGTATGGTAGAGCTTTGATTTCAGATGGGCCTTGAGTTACTAAAATGCAAACAATGAATGTGTTCTCCCCTGTCCTGTAGCAGTGTTTGTCTCGGTGCCCTGGATTATCTTATTATAACTACTCATACATCACAGCATTTACAGTTTATTAAACAGATGGAGGGGGAGAAGCAAGTAAATAACATTTGTTTATAGGGATCTTTTTTAGATGGGGAAGGAATATGGGTTAGCAATGTAGTAATAACCATCCATTCATGTTTTCTGTTGAAGTGCAAACTATCCTGCAAGCACAGAGAGCCCAGGATCCCCCGAGAGAAAAACCTGGTCTTGTAGGTCAATGAAAATCTCCATTTAATATCAATGGAATTCAGTGAGATCAAGATCCTGCCCTCTTACTCACATGATCACTTGGCAGAGAAGTCAGACAACTGCACATCTCTTGGGCAAATGTAAGCAAATGACAGTAACTAGACTGCAGGTTACTTTCCCAAGTATTATTCCTCCTTTATTAGTCTAGAAGGTTTTAGTACAGGTAGCTTGTAGCCTTTGAATACTTCCTGCTGAAGTTTTCAATTCATTAATATCTCACAGATTATATGAATAGTGTTCTTCAGTATGACTTGACTGCCTGTTAGAGCTTCAATGCAAAGGCATTTTCTATCACATGATACACTGGATTGTGCAGGAGGGATAAAAAAAGATAAACATCATCAAAGGCTTTTATCTGAATGTTATATTATAGGAAAGAATATTACTGGCTTGAGCTAGCCTTTGAAATGCTTCTCCCATAAAAGCTTTTCTTCAGAAAAGCTAATACTATGAAGCTTTCATTTGACTTTCTATTTTGGACTTATTTCCCGTACAGGCAAAATTCTACTTAAAACAGTAGAACGTCTGACTAAATAGAAAGTGAGGAGTGTGGGATCAGAGCCTAAAGTGACCAAAACGATCAACAAGAGAAATGGTAAACTCATTAACAGCTAATAATGCAGTAGTCCTTTAGCTGAACAGTGGATTAAGAATGAAAAAGACTTACTAGATATGGAGGTATAAAGGGCAAAAGACTTGAGGCTAGTCATTTCTTTTTGTCTGGTTTCCTCCACACTGCTGTGAAAGATGTGTTCCCAAGCATAGAGTTTAAGAAGCTTAATGCCTCGAAGCATCTCATTTGTCTTCTTCAGTCTCTCATTGGAGTACTCCTGCAACATTGGCATACACATTACTTCAAAAGTATAATTAAAGCACCTAGCCCTTAAACATGAGGACCACAAAAATTGTATGCAGCCTCTTGTAATCAGTCAATTCTCTTCTATTTGCTATTTCTATGGACAGTGTTTATTTGGATGTTCTGTTCTTTGCAAAGGTGAGATTCCTACAGTGAAGCTCACCTTGCAAAGTTGAGAGCTTGAATGAAAAGCCAATTGGCTTGTACTCCTAGTTCACATACCTTGTTCTGAAAATTTTACTCTTCTGAAAGCTTTCTGATCACTTGCAAGGCACCCTCTCACAACTTCATCTGCCAAGCACATTGGCTGGATCTTCAATAGGCACTCTGAATACGTACAGAGGAGATCAGAACAAGCAGACAAGCTACAACTGGGCACACTGCTCTGCCAAATCAATATGGAGTGAAAACAATGGTGCCAAGCTTCAAAGCAGCCAGGCTGCATTAGCAAGAAGCTGTGATTCTGTAGGGAGCCTTGACTCTGAGCAGGGCTACTTGGCTTTGGCGCTACACTGCACTGTAGTTACTCCACTTCCAGTTTTCAGGCAGGCTCAATGATCTTTGTGCTGCGCTTCACTGCACAGTGCAGACAATCCAATCACAACATACTCTTCTCCCATCTGCAGGAACTTCTAGGCAATGCTGACTCTCTGCTTAGATGATACAGGGATGAATGCTGTCTACATTACTAGAAAGGTGTATACTGTTGATGCAAAGGCATTACTTTCCTCACAGGAAGATGCACAAGCTTCTCATTACACATTATTTGTTTCAGAAGAGACTTCAACAACCACATCCTGCTGTCCAGCATCATTACAGGTTCATAAGGCTTCCTTGGCATTACAACAGTTGTCAAACATGGGGAAAATGTTCAGAACAGGTGGACAAGGCAACTTTCTCAGCAGTGATACAAGCAATTGAGGGAAGCGAGGAACCAAGACACAACTCATGACTAAGCAAATCTCAAAGCTCCCCAGCTGAGGAACACGCTGTGAGAGATAGGACCATTAGTTAAATAAGTTACACCCATAGATTTCCACATCCACAGTGCATCTAGGGCTTGAGGTTGAATACAGCTTTCCTACTTCCTTGGACAGATTGTCCTGCACGATTCATTTATTCGAGCATCATCTGGCTGCACAAGGTCATTTCAGTCAATGATCACTGATCACTTATATCTGCGAGGCAGAAAGATCTTAATTTTTTCCTGTTAAGGACAGACATACTGGCTGAAAATACAAACCTCAAGACAAATTGCATCTTTACTGCTTGTCAGTTTTTCAGATTCTTGAACATTGCATGCTGTTTGAGAATCGGTTTTTGGTTAATTTCACACCATCAGCTTTTTAATTCTAAACACAGGCCAATACATAAAGACCAGAGCTGACATTAATACCATATGCAAGTGTGAGGACACTTACCAATGTGCTTCTCTGGGCCTGCGAGAGTTTTGTTGCTACAAAGTACTGAACAGGCGCAAGTACTATGATTACTGCTGCTCCAATTAAGGCACTGACTCCTAGAAGGTAGTAGAGGAGAAGAACTCCTACAATTATCTATTGGGAGAAAAGAAAGTGAGTGAAGGACTCGGGCTGACAGGCAGCACATTCAAACCACCACCACTGCAGTCAGTCCTACCCCCAAACATCCTACATTCTGCATCACTGTCACAGTTTGATCAGTCAAAATATTCTGTCGAAGGATTAAATATGCCTAGAGTAGTCATCCCCAGCTTGTGGATTCTGTGACTTTAATCACACACTGCAAAACAATTAGAAAACTCCAGAGAGCGACATACTTTTATTTTTCATGGACTCTCTGTAAGGAATAGTAGAAAAAGAGGTACAGATTTGTATATCCCTTATAACAACGTCCACAGCTACTTTAAATGATTTCATTTAAAAATAAGAACATTAATAAGATTTTTAAATAAGTTATTTTAAAATGCTTCTAAGTAATACATGAAGCTATTCCCTTCACATTTACTACTAAATATTCTCAATTGACCAGATAACATAGCATCCTTCTTTGACATTTAAGCCTTTTTACACCCAGGGAAGAATCTACCTTTTCTAATATGATTGGAACCCACTAATCTACAACAGATGGAAATTCTACAAAGAGTTTGCTTACTATAGAAACTAAAATGCAATACCATTAAAATGCAACTGATATATTTTAAACGTTAACTGCCTTCAAAGTTCATGACGTTATTGCTGAGGAGTACCCAAAAAAGTAACATCATAGTCGTATTAGTCAGAATCCCCAGTTCAGATAAACAAACTTTACATGAGTTGTTCTAAGGATGCATAGTACCAGACAGGCAATGAATGTTTAAAAAAGGGTAAGGAAAAAAAATTGTCCTTGGATAAATAAGGATTTGGAGAGCAAGCCAAAGTCTTGTTCTCTGGAAAAAGATGCACAAGCTGCTCATGTTAATTACCACCAGTCTAATGTTTGACTCCTGAATGATCTGAAGCACTGACACTCTATTATATAAAATATGGTAATAGCTAATAAATTACTCAGATCACAAGACACAGTAATAGAAATTTAATTGAATACATCATTACCTTTAATTAAAAACAATAATTTGGAAATTTCCACAAAGCATTATCTATGACTCCTACTATATTTGCATACTCATATAACCCATATGGAAACACAATTTTCCATCATTCCAGAGTTCAGCAATGATAAGCTGATCGTTTCCCATGTTTATTCATGTCAAATGGGTGCTTCCATGAAGAAAAACAGTATACATACTTCACCCACTTCTGTATCAACACTTTATGAATTCAAGGTGCACAGAGGAAAAAAAAAAAGCTTTTCTTAGCAATCTTTTGACACCTATCTGCTGATGAACTAAATGCAAATCTTAAAATGAGTCACAGTGCTTAATTAAGAAATATGCTGCATCACAGACATAAGGTTCTATTGTATATATTGTACAAATCTAGTAAGAGTAATGGTTAAATGATAATTTAAAAATCTTCATGTGATGAGTGAGTGAGCAATCTGCTTCCCAGTGTAGTTAGGGATTTCATGAGTGTACGAAACCAACAAACACATGCAAGGACCCCACGAGATGGTTCTGGAAGAGCTTCCCTCCAGAACATGAATTGTCTTTAGAGATCAAGATATTAATTCCCAACTGATTCTCCATGGACAGACAACTAGGCACTCAAATTACAAGAAAGCATTGAATAGCACTGTCATGGTTTTATGGCATACAGTGAATAGACACTCAAAAATACAAAGTCTACGTGGAAGAGTGACTTCTTGATTTACTGCTATCCCATCACTGGTTGGGTGCCAAGGTCATTGTGGGACACACTAGTTCTAGAAACACAAGTTCAGCTTCTCACAAACAAGGGGAAGCTACAATAGCTACTGGATCTAGAGGGAGCTGTTAGCTCAATTTATTTTTGTTGAAAGGGTCAAACTTCGCAATAAAATTTATATGTTTTCAATAGATTAAACATGACCCCAGTTCAATTTTCTCTTTTATACTAAAAAGGCTTTCCCCAGGACAATATATTTATCACGTGTGCAACAAGGATATATTCTCAACAAAAGTACATGGACAGAAGTATCTGAAAAGTACTGAAATCTGTAAATGTTAACGCAAGTGCTTCTAGACTTGTCATACACACACTACAAGGCTAAGAATAAGCAGTAAGTGGTAACATTTGAACTGCTAGAGGACAGTATCTGTCAGATGGGAAGGCTCTCATCAGTATTTCTGAGAAGGTAACAATCATATTTTTTAACAATTCTGTCATGAAATGCTTTGCTTACCTTTCATCAAAATCCCAAAGCTCTTATCTGCCAGAGGTATACACCATGAACTAGAAACTCGGTGATACCTCTGATTACTTTTAAAAAATAAAAGAAATCCATGGTCCAGTGATTGTATTACTGAAGATATCAAGCACTTATAAGCAGAAATTGCTTTGTGGACAGTTTTTAAAGAGATAAGTTATCATTTCATTAGTACTGTAAACTGTCTCTGCCAATAAACCAAAGATATGAGAACACAGGCTTCTTTAAAATAATCCCAGGGGAATCAAACACAAGCGCTTACAAAATGGAAGGGGAAAAAGCCCTTTACAGGGGGCTCCTTTTGCTCCCAGGGTTTGAGTAAAATCTAGTGAAGGCTTCTTTCAAGTAATGAGCATTCTCAAGCCTCTTTTCAATTGCTGCTTCTTGTTCTTGGCTCTTCTGCGGGGATTCAGAAGGTAAATGATTGCAATATATTCCAGTTAACTCCCCTGACATAATAAACAGCAGAATAGGAATAATGTAAGCTACTGCACATTATAAATTCTTGTTACAAATGCACAGCATACTTGGCAGCAGACAAGATGTGCACCCTAATAAAATCTTCAATATCTACACAGTCCTCTCACAGATATGGATTATGATACCTATAACGTCTATAGATATTAACAGCTTCAAGACTTTTTTCAAGTTTCAAATTCAAAAGCAAACAATCATTACAAATCAATGTATGTTAATAACTAAAAGACATGCTTACCTGTACTGGCATAGCCCAAAGGTTAGGGCAGAGGAAAAAGAACCACATCAACTGGTTTGTGTCTATGGCAACCAAGTTACAGATCTGGCCCGCAGTCATCTCCCCCATAGACATGTTAGAAGTTGAAAGCTGCATAATCTTATTGTATATTTTTGTCTGGAAGATAGATGAAATATTATTTGCATACAGAAACAAAATAAGATTTCCATTTCAAATTAAAACACAGGTATCATCCAGCACGTCAAGGGAACCAAAATCCTTAGGAACTTGAATGAAAATAGGTTAAGTTTTGCCTTTAGTGTTATGATTAAAAATTTTAAGCTAGTATCCTATTGCTTGCCCACAGGAAGAACAGTGAACAATTAGGTACATAACTGTTGTCTAAATATTCCCTTTTTGCACCCCTGGGGATCATTAAGAGAATGAAACTATATTCCTGGTTTAGAGCTGAGAATATTCTTATATTTTGGCTAGGAAGCCTAGTCCCATAGCAAACATTAATTCACAGGCAAATAACAACAGATCTGATTCTATACTGAATGAGTTACCTTAGTATAGAACCAGTCACCACGTATAAACAACAACAACACCTTAGTACACAACAATGAAAGGGCACTTTCACCAGCTTGTTAGCTAAAAGGCTGCACAATCGTGCTTTACAGTCATGACATTTTACTGATAGATGGCACCTTGACTCAGAAAATGTCTTCTGATCGAGTGCCAACTATCCATCATGAAGCATGAAGTCATACTGGGCATGTGGAACACGTGTAGATTCATACATGGGAATAAAGAGACAAAAGCTGTAAAGAAACTGAAAAATTATAGAAAAAATAATTTATTATTAAATACTGGCTGGGAGAGTGCCATTAACGTTAAGTATGCTGCTTCAAACGATGCCTAAAAAATTTCCAGTCTGACTGATATGACTGTTGGCATTATTTGAGCTTCTGTGTAATACCTAAGTGCACAAAATGAAGATTTTCTTAAACAACGTTGATGGGAATGTAATAATATTTGTTTGCAATTCCCCTTTTACCATTTTCTAGTTGCTGCAGTCCACATATTTTTCAGTCAGTTATAGTGCCTCTGCTTGATACGTTTTGTGCCTTGAATGCTTCAAGTTAAGTTTTTATTTCTTTAGGTATTTTCTACCACACTCTCATAAGAGAAAACCAGCAGGTGTAATCCAGAAGTCTGGCAGCTGACAACTGCTTCCAAGTGCATGATCAAAAGAGGATTAAATAATTATGCTGCTACTGAAAGCATCCACCTATATCAAGACTCTCTGAGGGTCTATGAAGTTCAGTGGATAAACACTGCAACTTATAGGGTTGGCTTTCAAGATGTCAAAGGACAGATATCAGCCAGTGTAATTGGAAGTATCACGCTGTAATATAACTCCTAATTCTCTCACTTACTCATCTTTCAGGCACAGATTTTTGTATACTATATGCCACTTTGATTTGCTGTTCACAGTTACTCAGTAACTAAGGCCTCCATCTTACTGACCTGAAGTTCAGTAATTAGACTTCACAGCACTTAGTCATTTGATGGCACGACCCATACTACTGCATGCATTGTAAATACCATCTTTATGTCCAAAGTATATTTACGTGTATACTACCAAATATAATAAATGGGTATTAAAAATATCATATAGAATAAAAATAGAATCTCAGTTGAAATTTAAGCAATCTTTAACAGCAATAGCTACGTTCAATTTATCTCAGGAGAGAATTCTTGCAGTTGCCTTAACTGACCCGAACTACTACAGATACAATATATATTTGCAAATACATACATGAAAACATGCTAAACAATGTATTGGCTACCTGTATTGCACCTCTCAAGTTGATTCCCGTTTCAATAGCAACATAGTATGATGCTTGGAGAAATGTCCTTTGCAACAGTAGGGCAAAAAACAAGAGTACAGACAAAACGTATGCATTGGACAGGAACTCTTGAGATGAAATGAAGAAAACACCAAGAATTTTAGTCTAAAAAAAAAAAAGTTAAAAAATTAGAAATCAGGTGCAATTGTAATTTACTTAACAGTTTTGCATAATTAACAAGCAAATAAACATAGCTTATTACTTTGAAAGTGCTTACAACATGACCTGAAACCTCACCATTTAACAGTTCAAGGAGTCAGTCACATAATTTGCCAACTCAGTAAGTTCTATTTAAATGCAAAGTGACATTCACAAGATTTCTGATATCCTTCCAAAATTCTAGGATGTTCTGAGTAACTCGGTATCATCATTTGCTAAAGAAAGGACTTAGTTAACACCCTTCACAAAAACTTGTCTCCTTACTTTGACATCTAAGGTTACCAAACGCCAAACTGACCTTCTCCACTTGCTGTAAAATACATCCTTCCAACTCCTGGAAATATGCACATTATCTCAGTTTGTGGTATTTAACAGGTTTGTTCAGCACTTATTTACCTATTTTATTTGTGGTAACTATCTGCTAGGACGTTTGTGAGATCACTGGAGTGCATTTTGAAGCACGTCTACAATTCACTGGGAAAACAGGGCATTTATTTGACACGTTCAGTGCCACAACTAAGTTCAGAGTATGCCTCATCTTGAGAACCCCCTGAAACTAGAACATCTCTTCCTTCCTCTTTCTCCACTTGGTTCCTTCAGAACATTGATTGTTGGCTTACACTGCCATTAAAGGCAGAAGTAGGAAGCTGCCATTCTATTTCCTCCCAGGCTGCTCCCTCATCATTTGCGCTTCTGCTATACTCCTCACTGAGCACATTTCTAGTCCAGATAGCTTATGTGCTGTCAAAGCTTTTAAGACTGCTGTAACACTTAATAAACCACATTTCATAAACACTCACTGACTGTACATTTTATTACATCCGATTTGTGTCTTGAAGTTAAGTCTTTAAAAAAAATCCCACGTGAGAAATTAATAGAGGCTAAACCTAGTTCTAAAGTTGTGGTTTTGCAAGATGATGTCAAACCAGCTGAAAGAGGAGTGCACATCTTTCTACCTTTAATTGCACCAAGGCTGCTCCAAGCTGCATGCTTCTGTAGCTTACTGTGTGCAAGTCTGGGATCTTATTGGATCTCTCACTGAGCCAATTCAAATCACTAACAAGAAAAGCAGCACAAGAAAAATAATCTGCTATCTTCCTTTTAATTTGAGAGGTCGAGTCAGACCAAATAGGCTGATGGGTACCAGAGTTAAATCAAAGGGGGGAAAGGGAGCAGGGTCAACAAGAAATGTGAAAGGAGGGGGTGAGGACTTATAGCTATGGCAACCCAACAGGCCACTACATTTGCCAGAGAAAGCAGAGCTTTAGGGTACTTTTTCTATCTTTTTCCATTCCATCTTTTAACAGCCACGATTATTCCTGCCATTGCTGTGCATCCCCCTGCCACCAGTATGGTAATTTATAGTCTTAAAAGCAGAGAAATCTACATTTGCCTTTGCAACAAGTAAACCAGTTAATGCAAAATAGCTTTTGAAAAGATCCTTTTTTGTATTACTCTGTGAGATACATAAGAACACATCTAGCACAATCTTCCTGACACAGTGCCTTCCACCTTACAGAAGAATATTCCTTCTCATGAGAGGAAACTAGTCTGATCCGTGCACACAACAGCTTAACCATCTCCTGAGGTGCCCATGACTTTGCTCTTTGGTGCTCCATTGACACCAAGGAGTCATTCTCTATAAGCATCTGATCACTTACAAATAAACTGTGGTTGACTCTTCGAACACTAGCCAAAGTAAACACCTGTCAAAGGACTTTTGTCACTATGCAACACAGATGTGTATAGATTTCTTCTGCTCATCCTCTTTACCTGGTTGTGTTTTATTTGCTACAAGCTACTAAGATTCAAACCAAGGCTAGACACAAAGCTAGTAATTATGATTCCATTTCTGTAAGTCTTTGTTGACTCAAATGCTCCTTATTCACATGAGGAGGCTTCTTCATGGCCATATCCTTTTAAGCAAGTGTACAGTGTACCTTACAACAGCATGGAAGCATTATTTGAAAGCATCAAATTCCATACTTTGAAAACAAGGAATAAGTTCAATAATTTATTTCCAGCTCAGCCAGGTGCTTTGATTTCAACCAGTTTTGAATGTACATAAACACTTCTGCAATCTGTGGGAACACTGAACTAAAAATAAGGCATTAGCACTCAGAAAAGCCTTTCAAGAAAGTATTCAAAACACATGGAATCTTCCAATTCAAATAAAACACAGGCAATTGCTGGATGTGCTTTTTCCTTCAATTTGAATCAGATGTAAAACTTTCTGAACAATTACAGTACATGCCAATAATTACGTTCAGATAGAGACATCTAATTATGGATTTAGTTATTAGTGAATTAAATAGATTTTAAGCCATAAATGACCGGCAGTTCTACAGTAATTCAAACAGGCAATAGCAGCATTATGTACTACAAAAGGTCTGTGGTGCAGTAAGAGCAACTCCTCCAGATCACTTTTAGTCTTAGAACTTCAGCCTCTCAAGTCAGGTTAGCTTGCCTTTGACTCCTGCAAGATGAAACTGTGAACGTAAGTTTTTCTTGCTGTAATTCTGAAAAATAAGACAACCTAGGACTTAACATTTAGCTAGAAAATATACCACACCTGGAAAATCTTAAGCGTAACTGAGTCTTCTCCTGTGTTATCTGTAAAGCCTTAACAGTGGGAAAGAAAAGGGAAATTGATAAACTGGCCAAGTTCACGGCCAATTACATGCTTGCAATTTATTTTCACACTTTTTAATATCTATGCTCCTAAGCATTAGGCACATGTAAGGTGGACAAACTGTACCTAGTACTTAACTGTCCAAGAGCCACCTGTTGTTTCCTGTGCACTGCATGTATTCTCAAAGTAGAATATAACTGCATAAGTCGGCAGTTTGGGTGAAGAAAAAAAATATATACATTTGGGATAAACCCAGCATCATTTGCATTTGTTATGTAAACGCGTGACATGTCCTCAGGCATATCTTAACTTGTAACTGTGACAATATTTCCTCTGGGCTGCCCTTTCACAGACCAGCTATACTTTTAGCAGTTCTTCCTTGTAATTTCTTTTGAAATGAACACAGGCTCACCCAGGGTGAAAGTCACATCCAACATAACCACATACATGTTTGCAATACTGAAAGATTATGACTGCCAAAGACATCCTTTCTCTTTGCTGTCATGTTAGTGTTATCACAGCCACAAAGGTTACATATTACAGTGTATTATACCAAAGGCAGTGGCAAAGGCAGTACAATTTTAATGCTGACCTACATATACTGCTAATTACTGCAGCTAATACTACTTCTTCATTTTTATAGATTTCTTTTACACAAATGCATTTTGTCAAATCATACTTTCCTAGCAAAGAGATTTTGATATAGTGTTGATTCACATTAAAACATTAGGTAATAGGTAAGAAAGGAGGAAAATGGAAACGAAAGTTCTCATTTTTTTACTCCAGTATGCAACTTGAGAGAAAAGGAGGATGTACACACACACACACACACACATATATATAACCATCACACACAGAGACATCTTTCACCAAGATATCCACAAAGTCTCACACGCATCATCACGCCATGATGGTTTACAGTCACTGAGCACCTGTGTGACTAAACTACAATACTTGTCTAAGCACACTCACCAGCCTCTGGGAAGTGTAAGGAAATAACTGAACAACTACTGAACCTATTGAAAGTATGCCAAGTAACTTTGAGAAACTGATAGAACTAATTAGATGTTTTGTTCTCAAAAAATGGTTTTGGAGACATTCAGTATCCCATCCTCCTGATAACTTCAGAATAATATAATTTCTAAAGTACTAGAAGGCACAGCCCAGTGGAAGGCCAAGCAAAAGGCCACTGTTCCAGATATTTACAGACCCTGGACTAAAATAGTCTTAAATGTCAACACTGGGCCTTTTCTTACACTGAGTCCTATGCCTTCTAGATCTTTTTAAATAATGATTCTGTAGGTTTGATGTATCATTTCAATATATTATGTCAACAAGTATTCCAAACAGTAGACACACCAATCCTAATGCTGCAAACCAAAAGACAAAACATGAAGGTTATTGTTCTGACAGTCTCTTCTCTGGTGTGAAGTCCTTAACACTCAGAAAATTAGTGTCATGAGCACGTTCCAGGGGTGGCCATAAATATTGATACTGGAGTTATAAATAAACATGAAGAAAGTGACAGAATTTCAGATGCTGTCCTGTCTAACTGCAGCACAAACTAAAGCAGTTAATAGTGTCCGTGACACCCGTGTGATCTCAGAGCTCCAGCTCTGTGGCAGTTTTCATTTGTCACAAAGGACCTGAAGGACATAGCAAATGTATCTTAAGATTTATCTCTTTGCCTTCAAAGACAGAACTTCTGCTTGAAAGATACAAGTTGGTTGCAGCACCTCCCCAGTCTACATTATTTCAAGAGAAAAAAAGTCACATTAAGTGATGGCTAAGTAGATGCTCCCTACTGCACTCACAGCTAACTTTGCTTGTCTGATTCTGTCCAACTGTATGGAAATTCTGTCCAAATCCATCAAATGCAACAGCACATCAGATACAAGCAATGATTCCCCGTGGCTTTACTTTCATAACACAGTGTTTTAAAGGTTTATTTCCTAGAGCTATGAAGCTCTCAGGAGCAAATAATTTAAAAGGCATGGTTCTCCTTTTTGATTCTTTACAAGAATATAATACTCCTAGCTGTAGAGCAGGTGTAGATTTTCCAGACTAGATTCAACTGACTAGGAATGTGTGTGTGTATATATATATAATGTGTGTGTGTGCGTAATAGATTTCCCTGAACGCACCAGTCTATTTACAAATAGTTCAAATAGAAAAGTTTAGTACATTTTAAAAAGGTATTTCATCTAATTCAGAAAAAGCAGTTTTCAGGTAGAAAAGTAATGAGCCTCTTAATACAAAAACAACGCTGTAAATCAGGCAGAAACAGAAGAAGAAGCCTTGGTGGAGCCTTTTAATCAAAGGTAAAATGAACTGTTAATGGTCACTCATGGACTATCCTCAGTGAACACTGCTGCTAAGTGATCCCCCAGTGGTATACATTACAACCACAAGGCCACCACTTAGCCAGACATGGTGAAAATATCAAAGCTGGATAACACTCTGTGAGGAGCCTATCTACCAGACTTGAGCATTTTAACAGGGGAGTACTAGCTGGCATTTCAGTAGGAAAATTAAACAGAATAACCTGTAAATCATTATTTGGTATAATTAAGACATTAAGTGTTCCAAACAAATTATCAAGAAGCACCTCAAAAGCTTCCATAGTACTTTGCCACAACATACCCTCTATAGGCTTAGTGTTTTAATTTCCTGCTTTGACTGGTTTTCATTGAATCTATTTGGTATATAAAACTCTCCAAATATTAGGACAAAGATTGCAACATGTATCAATAATTCATTTCTGCTTGAGGCTTTCTTTTTCCTGAAATGCATTCAATGTATTTCAATATTTACAATGGACCTAACCCAAAGTCTACTTGAGTGAATGAGTATATTTCCAGCAGCATCAATAGGCTTCAGAACTCAATCTTTTACCAAACAATAAATGAGCTGGAAAAAAAATAAGCGTTATTTCTCATAAAAATAGGGACTGAGTAACCCTACCTTATGAAAAAAACACTTCCTGATTCTTTTCTTTTCTTTTTTAAAATGTATAAATCAAGAATTTTCTTCTTGGGGATCATTCAATTAAATGGCATCTTAAAAAACTTTGCTTCAGTTGATCTTTCAAAACGAATACCCCCAGAGCCATTAGCAGAAATTCTTTCTCACAGCTGTACCATTTGGTATTTTCTTATGATGTTAAAGGCATGTTTTAATCCTGTTAGACATCTCTTACTCTTGGAAATGAAAAGCCTAGCCTCTTATAAACATTCTTTTGCCTTTCAAAAAGCACTTAATCACATACTTGGTTAAATTGCTGTCACAACTGTTTCTAAAATACTTACAGTATTAGCAAGATTCTGAGTGTTTCACCATTATCTTAAATGAGATTATTTTCCTAAATGCAAGCCTGATGAAATGTGTAGGTAACACAGTTACGTTCACCATCCAGGTATAAATGTCAACATAGCCATTACAAACATACTAGCGCTTCTAGCATTCACAAATACATTGCAGTCACCCTCTTTACTAAGAATCAATAATATACAGTTTTAGCACTACTTTTTTGACTCCTGTTCTTACAACATTTTTACAGTATGGTGGTTTCACACACAGACAGCTGATCTCCACCACACTGCTCTCACTCCCCCTCCTCAAAAGAACAGAAGAGAAAATACCTTGAAAAAAAAGGCTCATGGGTTGAGATAAGGAGCATTTTAACACCAGGGGAAGGGAAAAAGAAAAAGGAAAAAAAAAAGGAAAAGTTGTGTGGAAGTAAAATGGGAGAACTGTTACACTTGATGCTGTGCCAGCATTGCTCAGGAAAAGTCACTGGTGCAATAGAAATGCTGTTCTAGCTACAAGTGCAAAGCACATCACTACGTGGGCTACTGTGGAGGAAAGTTAACTCTGTCCCAGCCATATCCAGTACAGACAGTACCTGTGGGTGGATGGTGTTATTTCCTTTTCCAACACTGTGAACGATCCCATAGATGCAGAGGGGACCAGTGAAGCCAAGCAAGTCAGCCAGAATACGGAATGTGCTACTGAGAAGTAAGGGTCTCCCAAAAGCACAGCAGAGAGCACGCCAAATTGACCCCGATCCCTGTGGAGAAGACGGTCTCTTGTTCTGTCCAGAATATGAAAAGAAAATCTAGAATTATATAATCGTATTAATGTACACAGAGTCACAGAATTATCAAGGTTGGAAAAGACCTAAAAGATCATCCAGTCCAACCATCACCAATATTCCCCAGCTAAATCATATCACTACATTGTAATAATGTACAATACATTATTTTCACGCTGCTTTAATTCATTGACAATCAGATGCAATCTGCATGAACTAGAAAAGCACAGAAATCACAATTATTCTTTCTACAAAGTCTGAACTTGTACTCTCCTCCACTTCATAAAAAGAAGCTATTATTTCTTTCCTATCCTCAGTAGGTATCAAGTAACTCATGTTGTGTCTTGCCAGGACAGTAGGAAAAGAGAGGGAACTGACAGGTTTTGTTTTCCTGTGAACACAGAGAATGAAAAGCCTACACTCTTCTAGATAGGCTGCAAAAGAAATTTCTGAATACACTTGGTTCCCAACACAGAGCCAAGCAGAATCTGAGCTAAGGTAGTTTTGGACCTGAATTCTCTTACAGACAAAACGTAACTCAAACAACATCATAAAACAGTACTATGAGACCTCATTAATATTGACTCTGTTATTGAATGGTTCCAAGGTCTTATTAGGAATAATGCTAATGGTGTTTTAGAGAGTACAGTAGGTAATCACTTTCTGCATTGTAATAGAGGCCATATGGATTTTACATGCATTTAGCTAGTAATGTGTTTGATCTGCATGCTTATTTAGAGAAATTTCATTATTTGTACAAGGTATAAGTGAGTGGCATTTCTGTGCAGAGAAAACAATAGTAATGGATACTTCATTGGTACGACTGTTCGCACAATTTCATATCACGGTCATAGCATAAAAAACAATGAAAAATGTAAATAGTGAGAAAGTTGACTGACAATTCTATGTTTTGCATACCTTCTGTGCTTCAAAAGCCTCATTAAGACGAATGTAATTGGTTAGAGCTCTCATGGCAATGGGAAGCTTGCCTATGGTTTTCAAGTCTATTGGTTTTTTATGGGCAGTCTTGATGAACGTGTTCATCCACCAATATGTTCCTTTGGATAACAGGTTCACAAATGGCTGTAGGAATCTAACACCAAGGTCCTGGAGATCCTCAGGAGGTTTAACTTCTTTAGGAGTTTTGAAGAAAACATATCTCTGAAATGCAAAAAAATCCCCCAGAAGAATCACACTCACATAGAAAATACAAGTCTGCATGGAATAGATAAGAGATAAGGACACAGCAGATCATCACTGAATCAAAGGCTTGCATTCTCAAAAGTACTCACAGAACTTGGGCATTCACATTTAAACAGTAGTCTCTCCAAACTCTGGCATAGACAAAACAGGCAGTAAAAAAATCCATGCTGCTGGCTAACTCATTTTATGCACCAGTGACATCCTTTAATAATTAAATCCAAATAAATAGAAAATAAAAAAAGATGACAGTAGAATCATAGAATCATAGAATTACTCAGGTTGGAAGGGACCTCAAGGATCATCAAGTCCAACCGCAGCCTAACCATAGTACCCTAACTCC